>JANAVB010013118.1:0-30793 GCA_029216955.1 Iris pallida | reverse complement strand
GAGCCATCAATACTATTCTGTGTAATTGAAAAAATCGAGTTCAGTCGCGTATCTACTGGTGCCACATCTAATGAGATTTGAAAACTTCTTGAGGTAGCTCATGAAGGAACTTTTCAAGTAAAGGAATCCGAAACCAGTAGATTGACACAAAAATACAAGGCATTCAAGATAAAATCCGGTAAATCAACTACACAGATGTTGACTCATTTTCTTGATATTACTAATCATCTACAATCTCTTGGAAATGATTACAGTAACCACGAAAAGATCAGAAAGGTACTACCGGCTCTAACCATGAATTAGAATCCGAAGGCCACTACGATCATACAAGGAAACGACCTCACCATGATGACATTGGAGACACTTACGGGCAAGCTCATGACCCATGAGCTGGATTTACAAGATTTTGAAGAGGCAACCCCCAAAGAAAAATACATTGCCTTTAAAGTCTAAGCCAGAAGAGTCTCATGTAATGTTACTGATGAAGAAGATTCTGATGGTGACGAACAAGCCTACTGGTCAAGAACATCAAAAAATTCTTAAAAGTTTGAGCGATCAAGCCGAAAGAAGAAGGATATCCATGAAAGCAACAAAGAAGATACTTTTGCTTTGGATGCAAGAAGTTAGGGCACATGAAGAAGGACTGTCCACTAGCGAAGAAAAGCAGTCCATATGACCGATCAAGATCGAGCAGAAAAGTAACAACTGGTCAAAAGTAAGCAAACATCAGCATCTAGCTCAAAAGTAAAGCCAGTGAATCAGAAGAGAAGGACATACCAAACAGTAGTGTAAATGTCTGCCTGATGGCATACGATAAGGTATCAGAAAACCCTTTTTACGATGATTTTACCTTTGACCAGTTAGAAAATGCCTTTAGCAAATTATTTAAGAGAACAAAATGTGTTGGACAAGTATAAGCAGTCACGCAAGGAGATTAAAGTATACACAATCGAAGTAGCTAGACTGTCTAATTTTCTTGAAGATATCAAAGAGACGTCTACTACCGGTAACACAGAGAAGATAGACAAAATTAGACTGGACTATCATGAGGCTATCCTTAGTATAGAACACAAAGAAAGAGACTATGTCAAAGTGCAAGAATTGTATGACATAGAAAAGAAGAGACACCTAGTTCCTGCACAGAGACTCACGGATATGACTGCTAAATTCGAAGAGTCTTATACAATCTATAAAAAGTTAGAGATCAAATTAGGAAAATAGGTCACCCATGTTACACAGCCTGAGTTTAGTCCTAATACTATGCATGTACCACAAAAGACTAAACCAAAGAAACCACATAAACAACACGTTCCTCATAAATATGCTTTCACATACAAGTTTTCAAGAAAGACACAAAAGAAACATGTTAACACAGAAATAAAGAACACTATTTCAAATATTACATGCATATACTGTGGTGAACACGGGTACATATCACAGTATTGTAGAGCTAGAAATTAGTTGACACAAATGTGCTTACTTGGATTCCTAAAACTAATCAAGTTGGACCCATAAAGAAATGGGTACAAAAGGTTACATCTACTCATTTTGTAGAAGGACCTTTAATCTTCTCATGCTAAAAGCAAATGGATCCTCGATAGTGGATGTTCACGGCATATGACAAGTGATGCATCCTTATCCGCTACGCTATCAATGAAGAGAGAAGGGTATGTTTCCTTTGGTAATAATCTTTGAGGTAACATTATAAGAATCTGTACTATTGGTATATCTTTCTACCCAGAAATAAAAGACGTTTGTCTAGTCACAGAATTGAAACATAACCAGTTGAGCATTAGACATTTGGTAGATAACGGTTATAGTATCAATTTTATGAAAGACAAATGATCTATATATGAAATGTCTACTGGTAATCCCATATATGAAGGGATTAGGGAAGAGATTATATATGTTTTCTTTTTAGAATGTACTACTAGTGCAGGTAAGTGCGTAGTGTTTGCAAAAACAAAAGTATGAACTTTATTGATACAAACTTTGTAAAGATTACAACAATTCTGGGAAAGGTACAACTGTAGGAATCCAATCTAGAAGACGATTGCATTATCCCTTGGACGATGTGAACTTTGAAGATGATAGCCTCGGAAGTTGAAGTTGAAGGCAAAAGCCTCGGAAGAATACAGCAGCATTTGGGCAAGAACTCCTAAACTCTCTTATATTTTTGAGCTTTATGTCTGATCCCCTTTGAATGAAGACTTGAAATTCTATTTATAGAGTTCTGGAAATAACTAACTTTTAGTTATTCTGGATGGCACAAGTTGGATTGCGCATGGATTGGATGGCGCAGCATCAGACTGTGCAGGCAGTTGTTGGATCGTGGGCCAACTGTCTTGGACACATGGCATCTCTTGATTGAATTGTGCATGATCGTGTGCAGACGGTTGCCACGTAGTGAGTTATTGATGGCATGAATGCCACGTGTACTTTTGTCAGTTTTCATAATGAAGTGCCCCACATGAGTTGTGCTGACTTTGGATTACGCTAGGATGGACCGCGCTGAGTTGGATTGCGCCAGAATGGACCGCGCAACAGACAGGCTGGCAGATTGTGCTGCATGTACAGCTGTCCTCGAGCACTGTGCGGCGCAATAAACGAACAATCTCCTCGTTCTTCGTGCTGTCAGTTGTCAGAAGATTTGATTTTGTCAGGTAATGATGACTTCTGCCACGTCAGCCTACGCACTTGAGGGTGTACGCAGTCAGGTGCGCGCAATCTGATGTCTGCACAGTTCATTTTGAAAGTTGTATTTCTTGATTTTCATGATTTTGTTGATGGGTGCAACTTAATTTTTAGGACCTACAAGACCCCCTTCAAAGTTTTCGAAAGTTGAATTTATTCAAAGTTTTAAAATACTTTGAATTTCGAATTTTAAAATCAAGTTGCGCATAACTGTTGAGCTGTCTGCGCAATCGGATGAATCAGCCCTGCTTTTTCGGTACAATCTGAGGCGGTCGTTGCTCTTTGAAAAACTATAAATAGTTCCTTCGATCCTTACTGTCAGTCTTTACTTTGCTTTCATTGTGTTTAAGAGAGAGAAGTCTCGAGCTTATTTCTCTTTTCTTCTCCGTCGAACTCCATGGCCCCCAAGCGATCCTCCGTCGCCGCCAAGGGCAAGGCCCCTGCCGAGTCTTCAACTCGGGTTGCGCCACGTCCTTCGCGTCACGAAGCTGCGTACCCTGCTATGCTAGGTAGATAACCCAATCGAACGCTCTTTTTAGGGTTTTTTCGACTTCACTGATCTTTAAAATCCATCTCTTTTTAGAGATGTGATCATACTGCGCCACCCTTTTTAGGGTTTTGGTTGCATGAACTAGTTATTCTTCATTTTTATGAAGCATATCTTCTTGTACAATCGGTTGAACTGCGCTGGCAAAAGTCAGCACAATCTGCTAATTTGCGCAAGATTGCCAGCACAATCTGACGCTGGCGCAAACTGATGGTTGCGCAATCTGTTGGTTGTGCAATCTGATGGTTACGTAATTTGATGCTTGTGCAATCTGATGACAGAATCTCTGGCTTGACTTGTACTAATTTGTGATTTTTCTGTTTGATGCAGTTGATACCAGAGAGGATCCGAATTATGAAATCTTCACAGGAACTTTAGCTGAGCCAGAATACAAAGAGGACATATCCCATGTACTCTTTCCCCAATATGCCCTCCCATCATCTCGTCAAGCTATTTTGATAGCACAAGACAATGAGACCCTGTTAAGCCTGATGAATGGACAGCCTTTATAGACTGCTGATGCCATCACCCACAGAAAACCTATGTTTTTGTTTGGTGAAGCCATTGACAAAAGTTCTCAACCAAGACTACGTGTTGAACAGAGAACGTTCCAAAGGAAGGAGAGATTGGTCTTGTTATCAGATATTGCTAGATGTCTTCCTTTGGCACGATATGCTCATGCCAGCCATCCCAGGAGGATGGAATGGGACATCACTCCTCTTCAGCATGCTCGGACAGGGAAAATCTACGTCAAGAAGGATCCGAAAAATAGAGATATGTTCTATAGCTCTTCTGAGCGGCACAGTACTTTACTCAGAGGACTGAAACCAGGGTGCATCCCCCCGAAGAATTCTTCTCTGTTGTTGCATGTGAAGACTCCCATCTTTGCAAATGAGTACGCAAAGGCTGAAGGCAGTTATCCGGATCAAGACATCCGGTTGACAGGTCTGGTAAACCCAGACATCAAAAGATGGAGCTGTATAGCCAACTGGATACTGGTCCAGTTTGAAGATAAACTCAGAGAAATTGAATTGTATCATACGGTACATGCTACCGTATATGGCTTCTACCTAAACCCTCATCTGTTTTTGGCATTGGCAGAGAGGTACAACTACAGGACAGGGACGTTCATGACTCCCTGTGGAGAAATGGGATTGGCCCTCCACGAGATGAAGTATAGCTCGTATTTACCAATGGCAGACTCCCCTTATGAGGAGTACGTTCCTACTAACGACGAATTAGATAGACTTCGTCGAGAGAATTCGAAGATGGTGGAAGTCTTTGATGAGTTGCTATGCCATTACAACATATGTTCTCTCTACTACAAAAGTGGCTCGTCTGGCACATGCTATTCTTCAAAATGGTTGACTTATCTTTTTCTCAACCATATTATTGAGAAAAAGACAAAAGATCATGACTCGTGCAACCCAGATTTCTTCCAACCCCTCAGCAATAGTGAAGTAATAAATCTGATGGAGGAAAATAAGAGAATGGATATCAGTCAATGATGAACATCAATATCCTCCTCTTAAGGCAGGAGATTTTGTTGAGAGCTTTGTAAGAATGGGCTACAGGTCCATGTCTAAAGAAGCCCAGCTAGCAGGATTTCTGACGTACTGGCTCCGCCGTTTCGTTATGCCTAGGGCAAGTGCTGTAGACCGCTTCCACTGCGGTGTCCTTTTTGCTGCTGTTCGGTTAGTCTTCGGCTACCGGATGGATCTACTATCAGCGATGACTTGCAGAATAAATGCGGGTCTTCGTCTATATGTAGATTCCATGCTCAAGGGTAAGTGTGATAAGGGCAATTTCCCCAGACTGGAATTACCTTACACTTACTTATTCGGATGGTTACTCCTGCACCATCCATCTTTGATGAATCCTGCCATGGGAGCAGTGGACGGCAGTTTTCTGTGCAGATTCTCACAGAGCCAGTGGATATACACTAGTCTGAGGGACTGCAGATGCACTCTGAATCTCGGCAGATGATGGAATTTTCTTTGCTCTCCCCCTCCAATGGGTTATGAATTCATGGCACCAAATATGGTCGACCTTGGGAGGCAACCAATAGGTCGAATAACTTTTGAATGGTTGAAGGTGATCAGACCATCACATCTGGTATACAGATTTGAGGAGGAATGCTATTTGGAACCATATTTGCCGAGTCTCTTTGCTCATCAGTTCGAATATGACCAGTTCCATGTGGGCAATGCAATAACCTGCTTACAAGGAAAGGGATACTTGATCGACGGTGCCAGAGCGTGGGCTTACTACAATGCTCGAGACACAAAGACAGTGTTCTCGATGCCACACAAGAATAATAATAGTCCAAGAATGCTGTATACATATTCACAGTTTTACACTGCTGCGAACACTTTTGCCGAAAACTATAGCCTCGTTGATAGTTTTGCAACGGCAAATCGTCTGAAGAAGGGAGCAACTGACACATTGGCTCCCAATAATGATGAGGAACATGAACCAATGGATGATCCATTGGAAGCCTCCAGGGAAGCAAATTTTCCTGAGGAAGTCAACCAACCATTAAAGGTTTCTTGGAAGGTTGTTAAATCTCCGATCAAGGAGAAGAAGAGAAGGAGAGAAGAGCCTTCTGCCCCTGTTGCAAAGAAGAAATTAATCTTGGAACATTCTTCAGAGAAAGTTACTACAAGATCCCAATCTCGACAGCTGGCCAAGACAATCCAACAGGAAGAAGCAGCTACACCGACCTCTGTTCAGAAACAGATTGAGGTAATAACTGTAGAGAGCCCTGAGAGGCCTCTTCACAGAATAAAGAAGCTGGCCCACAGGAGAAGAAAGAGAATAGTGTCTCCTCCTAGGCAAGTCTTATCTTCTATAGTGGTGAATGCTGCAGCCGGGATCACCATGTCGTCTCCCACTCCTGTTTCTGAGTCTGGACATAGAACTCCCAGTCCAGAACAGAAAGAGGAGATCGAGCAGAGGGTATAGCTGGACCAGAGAAATGAGGCCGAAGAGCCCAGAGACAATATTGTAGAAGAAGAGCATGACGCCGTATGATCTCCTTCACCTGCTGTGGAGACTACACAACATCCTCTTACACCGGAAGCAATTCGCAAGAAGGAGGATCGTGAAATGACTGACGCATTAAATGACTGCGACTTTGGCTCACAGGAGGATTATATTGATCAAACTGCTGCAACTGTCAGTGGGAGGCACCTGAGGAAGATGAAAATGAGGAGAGCTCTTCATCTGAGGATATTGATGAAACACAAGACCCTGAAGGGAATGCTGAAGAGCATATGTCTCCCAAAACTGCTGATGACACCTTGAATCCTGAAGAGGATGTTGAGGTGCAAACACTTTCTGAAGCTACTGATGACATCTTGAATCATGAAAAGGATATTGAGGTACAGACATCTCCAGAGAAGATAGCAGATGAAGAAGCGACCCCGAGGAAACTCCCGCTGTTGATCCCTATGGTATAGAATGAAATTAGCAATCTTCTTTTAATAGATTGATAACTAACATCTTTATTCTTATCCATACAGAACTCGGGTCTTCTCCATCTCCTCCAGTATACATGGACTTGGTGCTTGCGACGACGATTGCTAGTAGCAGTCGTTATTTATCCTGTAGCTCTGAAGAAGGCAGTAGCCAGGCTGTCATGTCTGAAGCTACCTCTGTTAGGCTAGAATCTGTCCCAACAGACGATAGGCCTGTTGCCGGATCAAACCATGGTAAGACTGTTTTCACCTTTGATTCTCTTTGACAATATCCAATGACACGCAAAGTGACAATATTTAATTTTGCAGAGGAACAACCAGGAGGAGCGACCAGCTCCGCTTTAGTTCCTTTATTCAAAGAGCCCTATGTCCCAATACAAGAGACTGAACGGCCTGCTGCCTCGTCATCAACAGGAGTAGCTGCGACTCCTGGTGCTCTGGCGACCAATCAATTCGTCGTCCAATCATCTACCAAATTCTTCTTTGACTCATTGGGGCCTCTGATAGATAGAGTGATGGAAAAAGAAGATGTTGATTTTCACACAGTTAGAGGTCCGACCTCTTTCTTAGTAAATGCCATCCGGGAACAAGGTGATGAGTCTCAGGCCACTTTTCTTGAACATATATTAAATGCACTGTAGACTTCAATAAAGAACTATAAAGAGCTCAATAAGGGGGAGGTAGAGCCCTTAATACAAACAGAATTTGAACGGATGGCTCAGGAAGCTGCAGTTGAAAGAGTAAACTTCCAGATTCTCTTGGATGCCTTTTCTACTAAATCTGCTGAGTACAATTCCAAGGTGGAATCGGTAACCTCGACTGCTGAAAGAAAAGAGAGAAGAATTGCTGAGCTGAGAGCGGAGATTGCCCGTCTCCAAGAAGAGCTGGAAAATGAGGTCACCGAGCATCAAACTGCCATTCAACAACTCGGTGCTCTAATCCAAGAAAGAGACGAATATGCTAACGCTGAAATTACTCGCCGAATGGTAACTATACCAATATTCAATAAGAAATCTGGGATGGAAGAGGCCAGGAAGTGAGTGATGGAATCCCGTGAAGAGCGGCTGCAGACTCTGAAGCAACAAATAACCGGCTTGATGACACCACCAGCTTAGAAAGTTATCTTGTATCTTCTTGTCTTTTGCAGCATGTATGTTTTTGTAATGTCTTAAATTTTGATCAATAAAAAACATTTTGTTGTAGTTCAATTATTTATTGCATATCTTGTTCAGATATAAATAATAGAAATAGAAAATATATTCAGAGGTACAGGACATGATATGTTTCTGAATTTTTAGAAAATAATTATATTCATTATATCTGCTCAGAGGTAATGTGGACATGGCAGAATATAATTTATTGAATATCATTATTTCAGTAGACAAATCAATCGAGGACGATAAGTTGCTGATGTGAATGATGAACGATAATGAATCGTCAAAATGTATGAACGAAATGAATCGTCAGAATGAACGGGTGAACCGTCGTATGAGTTGAATGAACGGATAAACCGTTAAATGATAGAATGAACGGACGAACCATCGGATGGATGTAATGAACGGGTGAACAGTCAAATGAATTGAATGAACGGGCGAACCGTCGGATAATAAATGAACGGATGAACCGTCAGATGACAATGAACGGGCGAACCGTCAAATGATAATGAATGGACGAACCGTCGGATGATAATGAACGGATGAACTATCGGATGAATGTGTCGCTTCGTTGTTTGGAGAATCTCTGCCTATAAATAGAACAGAAATCTGAAAGGAATGATCATTTCCACTTTTCAACATAAAGATGTCGTCTGGAGATGCATCCAAAAAGGCTAAAATTGCCCCAAAGGTTGAAGCGGGCACTGAAGAACGTCCTACCGAACTGGTCCAGCCAAAGCAGGCAGAAGCAGGCGAAGGTTCATCTGCACCCAAGACACCAAGGGATATCCTGGACTTCCTGCTTGAACCAGGAAAGACTGAAGAGGAAGAGGCCATGAGGATGGCTGCTTGCAAGTTCCTGGTGGGTTCCAGCAAGGATGTCCTTGGCTCTTTTGCTGATTATGTCTTTGACAAGGACGGCAGTGGCCCACGTCCCAGTGTTGAGAAGGATGATAATGATCTTCCTTGATATCATGTACTATCATTGATGATGAAATAAAATTGAATTTTATTTATGAACTTATCTGATGATTTACAAGCATTTACATTTATACATAATATTTTTTAAGGAATTTGCCATTGATAGGCATCATAGCAACTCGACCGTCTAACTCTGAAAATTGATAGGCTTTATTTGAAAAGACTTTGCTAACAATGTAAGGACCTTCCCACTTCGCGTCGAACTTCCCTTTGCTCATGTGAGTCATAGTCATAGGACGTCTGACTGTTAGAACAAGTTCTCCTTGCTGAAAGGCTCTGATTTTAACTTTACGGTTGAAAGTCTTTGAGATGCGAGCTTGATATAACTCAATATGTTGTTGAGCCAATAGCCGTTTTTCGTCGAGTGCTTCTAATTCTTGAAGTCGAAGAAGATCGTTGTTCTCTGTAGTGAGTTCATTAGCAATGGCGATCCTTAAGGACAGAATTTGAAGTTCTAGAGATAAAACTGCTTCACAGCCATACACCAAAGAGAAGGGTGTAAAACCTGTAGGGTTACGGACCGTAGTACGGTAGGCCCATAAACATTCACCAAGCTTTTCACTCCAATTTTGTTTGTTAGTAGATACAAACTTCTTAAGGAGCTTAATGATACTTTTGTTGAAGGCTTCAGCCAAGCCATTAGCAGCAGGATTGTAAGCTGTCGAAACGACATTGTCAATCCGGTGATCATCGCAGAATCTTGTGAACTTCTGGCTAATAAACTGTGTTCCATTATCATGGATGATCCTTCGAGGTACACCAAATCTGTAGATGACATGGTGTTTAACGAAGTTGATGACACTGCTGGTTTTGACTTCAGCCAAAGGTATAGCTTCAGCCCACTTAGAGAAGTAATCGGTTATTGCTAATATGACCCGATGTCCTTTAGAAGAAGGAGGATTGATAGGAACTATAATGTCCATGCCCCAAGCTTCAAAAGGCCAAAAAGCGGCAGTCGGATGCAGAAATTTCGATGGCTGGTGGATGAAATCTGCATGGATTTGACAATCTCGACATTTTTTTGCATATTCAATGGCATCTAATACTATAGAGGGCCAGTAGTAACCCATATATCGGATACGATCCTGTAGTTTAGGACCGGGTTGATGTGCTCCACAAACGCCATCATGAGCCTCGCGTAATACTTGCTTCGCTTCATCACCGGCGAGACAGCACAAGAGAAGACCGTCATAAGTCCGCCGATAGAGAGTTTTGGTAGTCTGATTGTAGTAGAACCAGAGAGATCGTCGACGAATACTCGTAGCCTCCTTAGGATCTTCGGGAAGTATGTCGTGAACTACAAAATCGATGAAAGGAGCTCTCCAGTCTTCATCGATAACATTGACTTCAGTAAGATTACTGAATTCAATATTACGATTGATTTCGACACAAAACAACTCCCGATTAGAGATGACCACCACCTGCTGTCTTTTGATAGGGATGGCTAAGACAGCTGCAAGATTGGCTAAAGCATCTGCTTCGGTATTGCAAGCTCGACGAACATAGTCGATGAAGAAAGCTTTGAATGATATAGCCATGTTGATTGCCGCTTCATGATAAGGCACTAGATCTTGATGGCGAACTTTGTAGGTTCCTCTGACATGGTTGACAACCAGCTTGGAGTCGCCGTAGACTTTAAGATATTCAACTTCTACTTGCTTGGCTAGATGAAGGCCGATCAGTAAAGCATTGTATTCTGCTACATTATTGGAGCATGGTTCATCTAGAAAGTAGGCTCTTTGGATAGTTGACCTATCTGGAGAAACGAGAACAACTCCAACTCCTGCTACAATGGCACCATTGGGTCCAATTCTGGATGCACCGTCAAAGAATAGACGCCAAGTAGGAAATTCTTCAGAGATCATATTTGATTCTAATATCTCATCTGGAATTTCATCATAGAGTTTGGATGTCTCTGGTACAGGATGAGCCGCTAGGAAATCCGCTAGTGCTTGACCTTTGACAGACTTTTGAGGAACATATACCATGTCATATTGGGCTAGCAGAATGGCCCATGTAGCCAGCCGAGAATTGAGTGTGCTGGGCTTTTTTATCAGTACCCAAAGAGGATTAACTCGGAATATAACATGAATAGTTTGACCAATGATGTAATACCGAGTCTTTTGAACAGCAAACATAAGAGCTAGGCATTCTTTTTCAACCGGACTATAACGGTGTTCAGCACCAATCATAGTACGACTGAGATAGTAGATGGCCTGTTCATGGCCTTCTTTGTTCTTTTGGGCAAGTAAAGCACCCAATGAATGATCCATAGCACGGACATACATTAAGAATGGTATGCCAGAGATTGGTGGCACCAAGACTGGTGGGTTCATGAGATATCGTTTGATGTCATCGAATGCTTTTCGACATTCTTCAGTCCAAATGAAAGATACACCTTTCTTCATCAGCTGAGTGAATGGTCTGCAGCGTCCAGACAAGTTCGAAATGAATCTCCTGATGTACGCAAGACGACCTTGGAATCCTCATAGCTCTTTTAAGTTGTATGGAGGACGCATCTCTTGAATGGCTTTGATCTTCTCGGGATCCACGTGTATACCATTAGAGGTAATAACGAAGCCGATAAATTTGCCACTAGAGACGCCCAAGAATGACTTGGTGGGATTCATTTTGAGTTGATGTTGGCGCATGAGGTTGAAGATAGTTCTCAAGTCTTGGATATGATCTTTCTTCAAACGACTTTTGACAGCGATATCGTCAACATAGTATTCGACTGTCTTGCAAAGATGATCTCAAAAAATGGTACTCATAGCTCATTGATAAGTTGTACCAGCATTCTTGAGACCAAATGGCATTACAGTATAGAAATAGACTCCGCGAGGAGTGTGAAAAGAAGTGTGTTTTTCATCTTCAGAATTCATTCGAATCTGATTGTATCCGGAGAATCCATCCATGAAGGATACACAAGTATTGTCAATCATGATGTCTGTGATAGGAAGAGGAAATTCGTCTTTTGGACATGCTTCATTAAGATTCCGAAAGTCGATGCAGACTCAAACTTTTCCGATTTTCTTTCGGACTGGGACGACATTGGCTACCCAATCAGGATGCTGCTCTTCTCGAATAAAGCCACAAGCGATGAGCTTCTCGACTTCATCATCGATCGCATCCATTATTTCTGGTTTGAAGCATCGCTGTTGCTGCTTGACTGGTTTTGCATTGGATAAAATATTCAGTTTGTGAGTAGCGACTTTGGGATCTAGACCTGGCATGTCTTCATAACTCTAGGCAAATACATCAATATATTCTTTAATAAGAAGAATTAATTCTTGCTTATCTGCCTCTAGGAGGTTCTTGCTGATGAATATTGGACGAGGTGACCCGTTTTCTCCTACATCAATTTGTACTAATTGATCTTCAGTAGGAGGTTCTCGCTGTTCGAATCGGAGTTCCCATTGATTATCCATTCGTTGAGCCCAAGGATCTATTTCGGGACTTTCTTCAATGTTCTCGTCATAGCCTTCTGGAAGTTCAGCAGAGACCATGTTGGATGATACGATCAACCGATGAACTTCACCAACACTGGTATTAGAATCCCATGACCTGGAATCAGAAGAGTTAGAGCGCTTCTCGCTTTCAGATTCGGAGACTGCTGGAGATAATACTGGGGGAGAAGCATATCCGAGACCTCTTTTGGTCCTACTGTAGTACATCTCTGACTTTCCTTCTGGGACAGTTGTATGAATAGGAGTTCGTCTACCCTTGCCATAATTGAGGCCACTTTTAAAATCATAACCCATTTTTCGGATGATATCTTTTGATTGTTGACTGTAACGTTGGAATTGGAGATGTCCTGTATCGTTACTTTTACTATCATCCGTATAACTGAATTGTTGTTCCGGTCCTTTACTAAAAAGTATTGGACCCTCGCCTTTCTTTCAAGCAGGAACAATACGATATAAATCTTTTGGATGATCCAGTGAGACTTCTGTTTGAAGAGATTGTACAACTCCCATCGTAAATGACTGATAGCTATCTAACATATCCAAATAGCATTTAGTATGATAAATAACATCAGTATACTATAAAGTAGATGCTTTTTTATTGATCTGTACATTCGTATTTACAGCAGGACCTTTAGCCTTAGCAGGCTTGGTCAGATTGATTACAAGAGGGGGAGAAGAAGAACGTAGAGGAGGATTGGCTTTGTTACGACGGAGGTCAATAACAAGCGGCTCAGAGGAGGTGAGCTCCCTTTTGTCCTTGTTATGAGTTAGATCGATAACAAGTGGCTCAGAAGAAGTGAGCTGCTTTTTATCCTTGTTACGACGTAAGTCGATAACAAGTGGCTCAGAAGAGGTGAGCTCCCTTTTATCATCATCAGTCGGTTGTTTCTGGGCTGGCAAGTGAATAGCCAATGGTTTAGAGGACTGAGGATGAGAGACTTGCCCTTTAACAGGTATGATAAGGGTGTCTTTAGGCACTGCTTCTTGCTCTTCTTCAGTATCCAGAGACAACACCACCTTTATGAATTCATCCTTGTACATATGAGCATCGTTACAATATGCTTCAACGCCTTTAAAAGGATAGAGATCAGCGACCTCCTTTTGCACCTCTCCATTGTCATCAACGTATTTAAAACATTGATGGAGAGTCGACGAAACAATATTGTGCTCATGCAGAAATGGTCTTCCCAACAAGGCATTATAAGAACAACCATGGTTGTCAATGATGTAGAAGGTTACCTTGGTCCGAAGATTGCCTATTTGGAGTTTTAGGCGAATCTTGCCCAAAGGCTCACTCCTTCCCTGGTTAAACCCGAGAATAGTGGTGATTGTACTGGAAAGACTATGCACTGGAATCTTTAGCGCATCCAACATTGTCTTCGGCATGATGCTGAGAGCAGACCCTGGATCTATAAGAATTCGATCGACTTTCATCGAATCGACATATCCTGTATAGTAGAGAGGACGGTCGTGCCTATTGTCTTCCATCAGCATGTCATCTTGTGTAAAAGTTATGTTTGGAATTAACTCCAACACACTATGACAATGAAGGCAAGAAACTGGCTCTGCTTTTGGCTTCTTCAAAAGGGCTAGACAATTTTCAGCTTGCATGAGAGCCTCACTCAGAGTTTCCCGAGTCTCTTTAGAAAGACGCAAGAGCTCAAAAATGGACAGCCTGGCCGGTGTATTAGCTAATTGAGCCAAGATATCAAAGTTGTAAGGCTTTTCAAGTCCTGTAGGTGATGACTTCTTCAAAGGTTTGTCGAAGCGGACTTGCTGTTTACCTTTGTCAGCGACCGTCGGCTTGGGAGGAATGGGTACTACAACCGGTGAAGGTACAGTAGGAATATCCTCAGAGGAAACAGGCTGCACTGGAGCAGGCTCAGAAGAAGAAGCAGGATTCTCTTGAGTTTCAGGGTAATCCTTCAAATAGGCTTTCCCTGATCTGGTGCCCAACAAAATTTCCTCGTCAACTATGGGGTCAAAAGACACCATGTTACAAGTCTTTGTCTTACCTTTAGAGCGGTCTTTCTTCTTGGATGGAGAGGGAAGTTCAAACTCTGAAGCAAGATCCGGATGAATCCACATAATCTCGCCATTGTCAAAAGACAAGGGAACGAGACCTTCATTTGGTGGAGGAGGGAGATTCTCAATCTCAAGAGTAGCTTTGGGGATAGAAATGACGCCATGCTGCACCATCTGCGGAGAAAGTCTCCGAACTGAACTGAGACCATGTTTGCAGTCACAGTCTTCTCGTCTTACTGCAGAGTGACAACACCAGCATTGACCAACTCTTGAATTTTGCCTTTGAGCACGTAGCATGCTCGAGTAGGATGCCCGATGAACCTGTGATAGACACAATATTTGGATGATCAGTCTTACCGACTTCATCAGGCTTCTTTAGGTCTGGGAGTTGGATCTTGTTGCTTTTGATTAAACAATCAAAGATGCTTGCAGTGTCATTCTCGTCAAAAGAATACTCTACTTTAGGACGAGGTTCCCTTGCTGGAGGTGCTGAAGTGGTAGAAGTGGACGTAGGTAGCTACGTTGACAGCCAGAGACTCTTTGCTCTTCAAATTGATGTTCAAGGTCTCCTTGTTTTGCGGTTATTTTGGCGATTGCCACCACCTGATGTCTGGTGTTCATCACGGTCGGGGTTAGACATTTGTACCCCCAGTTGCTTGAACTTGTCAGCGCTAACTTCAGCTGCTTTAGCATTGACAATGAAGGAGGGCCAATCTTGGAACTGAGTAGATCCTGTCCACATACTAATGATAGGCAAAAGATTTGCCTTGCAAGTATCAATAGTGACAGCAGCTGGAGTTCCGGGAGGCATCTTCAAGGCTTCTCGGCGGAACCGTTCGATGAAACTCTCAGCAGTTTTATTGTGTTTCTGTTTGATTTTGTTGAGAGCCGACATAGTTATGTCGTTGAATCCCTCAAAGAACCGTTCCAGGAAGATTTGTTTGAGCCCTGAGAAGGAGGTGATACAACCATCGGACAAACTTCTGTACCAGTCGTATGCTACGCCGGCTAAACAGCCGACGAATACTCTAGTAAGAAGAGCGTCATTTGGTTGAAGTTGGACAGTCATTACCTCAAAGTGATTGATGAACTGGCTTGGAGAGGTACTGCCATCAAACAGAAGATTGTTGGGATCTTATACTTAGGAGGAAATGGGACTTCCTTCCATTCAACTGGGTATGGTTGCTTGATCCCAACCTTTGCAAGTTGTCTTTCTCTTTAAAGGCCTCGAACTGGGTTCGTAAGATCTTGACAGCTTCATTAGCATCTTCTACTGATGTAGAAGGAGCAGGTGGAGTCTGAGTATTAGGAGGAGGAACATCATGATAAGTACCACCCCAGCACCTGACTGGCTGGGTGTAGGTTGAACTTGTACAGGAAGTACTTGAGGAGCTGCTACCCCCCCTAACTAACAGGCACCGACGATGCTATGATCTCCGGACTTGCAGCAGGTACGGTCGATGGTGTGGTATGTTGTGCCACAATAATATAAAGCATACTGGCGACCATTTCAGCCATGGTCTTCAGCTTGTCTTCTAGTGCAGCGATTCCTGTTCCTGATTTGCAAAAGTTGAAGCATCTGGATCTTCATTGACAACATAACCTGTCACTTCTCTTGGTACAGTGGAAGACACCGTCTGTTCTGATCTTTCGTTGTATGCATCATAGTCGGAGAAAGAGTCATCTCCTGACTGAGAAGTAGGAAGATGACCAGAAGGATCTTGAAGAGGATTCCTTTGACCGATTATGTCTCGGCTTCGGGATCGGGTATGTCGAAATACTCCTTCAGAAGATTCTAGGAGTAAATCTAAATACCGTTGACTAGGACGGCGAGGCTTGCCGTGCTTCGAGCACTTCCTACCCCCAGTGTCTCGGGAAGTCATGTTGACAGAAGCATACAGGACTTCGTCTTCATCTTCTGACATCGGTTCGGAGTTTGCAAAGTTCAGACGATCAAAGACAGATCGTTTTGTTGTTTGACAACAACACTGGATGATGACTTTATGATTCAATGATGATCAGATGATTGAACTGGAGGTGTCGAGATGTTATCCCGTTTTTGTCTGACATGTTCCCGGAGATCAAAAGATTGAGGGATCTGTTCTTTGACAACATTCACTACAAGAAAATAGGGCTTTCTCGACGTTCTTTTCGTCGACGTTTATACAAATCGTTTAGTCATTATATACCGACGTTTTAAGATACACGTTGGGGATTACCTGCGTTTGTATTTAAAGTCGAGAAATTTACCACATTTGGACAAGAATGTCGAGTATCTGAAAATTATGCGATGTTTTTCCTTGCATATACCGACGTTCTGAGAATGTCAAGATATTTACCGACATTTGGGCAAGAATGTCGAGTATTTGGAAATTATGCGACATTTTTGGCATATACCGTCGTTATGAGATAAACGTTAGAAAAAAATTTCATATCAGTTTCGATATTTTCTTAGACATAATACACTGACATCTTATAATAAATGTTGAAAAATATCAACGTTTGCTTCTAAACGACGAGAATGACCGACATTTCCTTCATGGCGTATATGTTAATAGACTAAAATAGTGTTAAACATTACAAAATGGTGCTATTTTTTTCCATAACTCAACTCTGCCCGCTCTTTTCCCTCCTAAAATTTTACCCCTTTATCAAACCCCAATATAATCTTTCCTTCTCCTCCTTATCTTCTTCACCTCCTTCACTTCTCTATGACCGGAGCAACGGTGTTTTGACAGCCTGAGTCGACAGTATCAGCAATAGTGGAGCCACCTAAGTCGTCTCCCTCGCCCCCGCGTGCCTCCAGATCGTCCTCCACCACGAGGACTGCTGACTTTTCCCACGATCGATTCCCACGTCAGTGCCCTCCATTGTTCTTCTCATGCCTCAATCGTGCTTCCATTCGTGCTCGGTAAGCCCAAATCCCCATGTCCAAAAGAAAATATTATTTTTCATTGTTTCGAAAAACCCTAATGGAAACCTAGATTTGCTATCTAATCTAGGGTTTCCAAAGAATTAGGGTGAAAACATCAAAAATGGATATATTTTTAGTGACTTTACCAGCTTCTGACTACTTGCTATGGGGATCTCCGTCCAACTGATGTTCAAAGAGGACTCGGACATATGATAGGAAACAAGGGTTTCGATATGCCTTGAAATTATCCAACGACACGTTGAAGTTTCACCTTCATAATATTGTTATGTTTTAGCATTTTTTTATTCACTATATGATGTTTTATTGTTGTATATACCAAATTCTCGGCTCGAGGAAAAGCCCTCGCCCCTACCAATCTCAGCATCGTATCCCTGATGGGACATATGCTTGCATCGATGCATATCCCTATGTCTACGACATGTTCGATGAAATGCTTGCTTAGTTTGATGAAATACCATGAACCTATGCTTGTATTGCTGAAATTGGAAGTGTTCGACGTTCACTACATCCACAACAAAGGCATCCTGACCCTGAATTAACTACTAATACGGCCCACGGGTGACGAACTGTGGGCAAGCAGTATTGTATACCGTGTTGGTACTCAAGCACACAAGCATTAGATATAGTCGAAATAAAAATAATAGCTTCTAACAGTTCTGTTTTGTAGTAAACTACAAAATCAATTGTTGTATGTAGTCAATTGAGAACGAGCAATCATATGCCTTATACCCTGTCAATTGTATATGCATATTCGAATGGATGTGGCAACAATTATAGTAATATATATAACTGCACAAGGGGAAAAGGTTTCTGGTTTCTCTTTTATTACAGATTTATGAAATTTATATCTTCCATTAATTCCTAGGGTTGTTATTTGTCATATCTCTATTGAGTCTTCGTAAGATCATAACCGACCCTATACTAAAATGTATTGCCATTTGCCAACTATCTGATTGGCTTGCAGAGTGGAGCATGGTGGCAGGAGTAAAGTAGTGGAAAGCAACAACGACCAGGTGACAATAGTTGCTAGTACCAAACACTTGTTTTTTTAGGATTATAGCTACCGGCAGAAGCTGAGCCTGCCTAAACTGGACAGTTGGCCTATGCGAGGAACCTAGGGCAACCTCTGACACTTTCTGCAACATTAATTCACAATCTTCTGTTGCAACCTATCTGCCAACACATGCAATTTAGTTTTATTCTACATGAACTTCAGTTGATTTTAAACAAATTATGAATCATTGGAAGTGATTACTACAAATATCTGAGCTTTCATAACATGTTAATACTTTATAACTCGGTTTTATTATATGGTCGTTTCGTTTAACTTGTCACCATCAAGAGTGTTCTTAAATGGGACTTCTGTCACTTAGTTACTTAGAATTATGATAGCAACATCTCTTAAGATTGTGTACCAATCTAGTTTTTATTTTACTAGTTGCAGTTCCAAGTAAAAATCATATAATTCTACATTCTTTTAGGCTATTACTCCTTACTATCTGACATGTTATTTTTTTATATAAATCATATGTATATGATCTCTTTTTACATTCAATATGATGATACAATTGATAATTTGCTTAATGCTTTGCAGTTTAACGAAGAAGCATGCTCTCCCTTTGTGAAGAAATTCAAAACTATCATTACTTCCTGGGGAGGTACGACATGGTCAAAGAATCATGAAGTTCTATATGGGTTTTTTTACTCTCACTACTTAATGATAGAATATTCTTCCTTCTGTTTATTTTTAAGAATCTTATTGTAACTGAAAATCAAATGCCAATGTCAAATGATTTTTTTGTGTGTCTCAAGTAACTTGGACATGTTGGACTCTTAACCTGCAACTGTGTGGAGCCCTAGTCTATGTTGTCTAGGAAGCACAATAGTTTCTTGTTTCCTTTTCGGCGAGCTGTTATGGACTTGCAACTAACTAAACTAAGTCTTCCTTGTTAATTCATGATAAACAAAACTTTTGGACATCTTTTGTTATACAATATGAAGGATTGCAACTATATATAGCTCTTCGAGATTTTATTTTTGTAATAATGAAGTATGCATAGAGATAAGAGTCTGGAAATCAAGTGATCAGTCTAATGTCTAGTACAATGCACTTGTAGTATTTGAAATACTTGTGTTTCTAGTTCCTTTCATGGTATGTCATAGTTAAAATATTTTGGAAACTTATTGCAGACAACTTTGCGGGAGATGACTACCCTTGGAATAAAAAAATACGGAAACCTTGCCATACCGAGTGGTAGGAATGATGTAAGCTCCTTCATAAACTTGTATCCAGATTCATTATGTCAATTAGCTATATTCTTTTACTTGCAGTAAATATGTCTGATTCTATTTGGATTTCAAAATTAACAAGAACATAGATCTTGGATCTTCTTGAAACCATGAATATCATAATAGAAAATTATTATGCTTCATATCACTTTCTGGAATTAGGATACCAGCCTATAATGGCATAATCTAATTGGAGGAACATATGGCAATAAGTGTTATCCTATTTGTCTTGAATATGTGTTGGTTACTTAAGATTATTTATCCACGATTGAATTGTGAGAGAGAATTTCCAAGATTTGAATCCACATTTATTTAATGTTGACCTTATGCTTCACACGTAAGGTTTACATCTCAACTATAGAGAGCTTATTAATCTAGCACGGACAGTGTCCTACATGTTCACTATGAGACTTTTGTGACCTATATGTTGCTTGTCATGAGTGCTTTTTACCTAACCATAGCGCTTTAAAATATCCCATGACTTGCTTTATGTTCCATTTCCTACCATGTTTGTTACAAACCCAAAAACGCAAAGATATCTGAATTGACAAGTCTGTTTCATGATTAGTTAATTGGCTCCATTATTTGGATCTTAGTACTAAACCCTTGATTGGGCTAAACCATATTGTTTTTAGGTAAATAATTTACTTAGAAACTTGTCCTAGAACTTCCCAAACCCTTATCTGTTTAACCCCCAACTTCTAACCTATCTAAGTTGCCCCTCCCCTTCATTTACTATCATGCTGAACCTACACAACACTAAACCATGCCCATCACTTCATACTCATACACTATAGCTACATTCATATAATCACATATACATATCTATGACACACTAACACATGTATCAGTCAGATACATTTCCTTGCCCCCCCTTCTTCTAATTTCCTGCTATGGCTTGCTAACTACTTTCCATTCACTCCTACTACCTGTCTATATTGCATTAGCTTTAATAATACTCTCCAAACATCCCTTCCATTCAATTCAAACTAAACTGATACTTCAAACCCTTTTAGTTTAGTCCAGACTGAACTTCCATTCAGTTCAGTCCAGGACTGAATCCAACATTTCTCTAGTCAGTTCAAGACTGAACACCCCCCTCTTCCGGTTCAGTCTAAACTGAAATCAAACATCCCATCATTGTATCAGTCCAATACTGTGACTGATACTGCCTGGTTCTCTCTTTTCATCTACTTATACTTCATTGAACCCCCTATCTAACTGATGTTCACTGTCCACACACTTTTAATTACAGATATCCCAATGATCACATGTGTCCCTCTATAGATTTTAAACAATCCAATATATCCATCACACTTCAGTACTAATGCCATTTCAAGTCAAGCTTATGGACCATAAGGCTCCAAACAAATCTTAATCATGAGAAGAACTAAATGTTGAACTATAGAAGAGGACCCTTTTTAATTAATATGACAAGAACAGAAGGAAAGCATTAATAAAGTATATAAAAGCTTTGGATTGTAATCAAAGTATGTCAATGTTAAAAGCTTAGAAAATTAAGTAAACTACTGAGAGAAAATGGGTTCTAAAAAAAGGCAAGTAAGAATGTAAGACCAGCGACTCTAAAGTGGGTTCTGCTGCTGCCTAACAGCAACATCTCCCATACTGATGTTAACTCTATGCAACCCCTGTTATTCATATCTGATCCCTTGGTCCCTGTCTACTGCCCACTGCCATGCTTGGCCTGCCCGAGCCCCAACCGGTACCTGTAGTTCAGTAGAGCACAAGTCATACCCTGTCCAAGCACAGGCCAAAGCCCCCATTCCTACTGGTTGCATAGGCAGCACCCCATAAGATGCCCCCAAAACTGCATACACTCCTTTTCTCTCTATCTAGATGCCTTTCTATTCCTCCAACTTTCTATCTATCAACTTATCTATCCCTTATAACTATTAAGCTATATATATATATATATATATATATATATATATATAGCTATCTATCTAGTTGAGCATCCACTCACACCTAGGAATCCAGTTCCTAACATAGTGTTACTGATTAAACCCCTTTCACTCATACCTGACACAATACTTGACTTCTCCCTCTCTACCTAACTGCTGGGTCCCCATTAGAATTGACCCCCTATCAACATTCCTTTCTAACCCTCTTATTATCTACCTATATCAGGCCAACTGTGGCCCTTGCCCTGTGCAACAGTGCACTCATCCTGGGCATACCCCTATTGCAGGGAGCCCTAAAAGCAGGCCCAAAAACACCATGTATTGGCCTCTATCTTTCCTCGCTCACTGATAGTACATATTTATCTTAACCTGAAACACATTAAATGACACATCCATATTAGCACTATAAGAAAATTTATCAATTCTTAAGAAGAAAATTTCTTTTATGAAGTTTCTTATGCTCTATAACTGACCCCATTCTCGTAGGAGAAGGCTTGCATGATGACGTGATAATGAATCAGCACTTAGCATAACAACTCAACTTGGTTTTATTTAAGAGGCCTTATTACTTTTTGTTTCGTTTAATATAGAATTCGTTGGTTTATCCTATTACCTTACATGGAGGATTAAAACATAATTAACAAAACCCCAAACCTGTAGATAGTTAAGAATAAGATTGGACCTTCTTTTACAAAACAAATGCATGCTTTTGATTTGTGTAAAAACTTTGTTGCTTAAGAAATGTATCTTTACAGGCAATTACGCATTCAGCCAAACATGGTTCACAAATGGATATGGCGAAATGAAGGGCATCACAAGATTAAGAAAAATTAGGTATATAAAGTAGCTTTTTCTTACTTCCATTGCTATTGTTGTATGTCCTCTCCACTTGCATAATGCTACTTTTCCTTGTATATATGTAATGCTTAGTTAGGAACATTATATTCAACCAGAGCAGATAATTACATATTGTGTTATAGTATCTTGGTGTCACAGATTGGTACTGCTTCCCTACAGGAAAACGAATAGTAAAGCTTTCTGACTACATAAATTTGTTGTCTTCTATTTTCTGGTGAATATGAGTCAACTATGAGTTAAGTCAGTAAGGTTTGTATGCAGGTTCTTATTTGGGATGTCAAAGCTCAGCCTAACCGTCATGCTCAACTTGGTTCTGCGAAGTCTTGCCCTGATATGGTTTGTTATTGTTTTATCTACTTTAAGAATGTTGTGTGCTAGCAAGAAATATGTTGCCCTTCTCTTCTAGGTAATCAGAAGTGTTATAATACAGTGAAACTCTGGGTTTTGTTCCATAGCATGTTTGTTTTCAGTCGGAGGAACATCCAACTGGACTTTGGTTGTTCCATCTAGACTAGTAGCACACTCGATGCGAAAGTCACTAACATAGGCTATATGCATGAGATGTTTAGTCTTTAGAGAAAGATTTCACCAAATAGACTCACAGCTAGAATCCTAATAGATCTTCACATCTAACAATTGTCAATAGGATTTTTAGTATTACAGTACTGTAACATTCCTTCGACTAGAGCATCATTGATGTCTTATGTGTACGCCATCATACTTCGACAATGTTATCGTATGTTTCCTTAGTTGAAAACATTAAAGACCTGTGTGTTTCCTTAGTTGAAAGAATTAAACCGTTAGTGGATACAGTGACATGCATGTGAAGGAATATGAGAACCAACAAAGGACCTATCACTCTCTAAGTAAATAAGAGAGAATGTCTATAAGTCTGTTGATTTATCTTATTTAGGGACAAATACAACAATAATTTGCAAGGGTCAAGAGCACAAGTGAAAGAGCAAATCTGTTAGCATCCCTAATATAGAATACAGGATGATATTTATACAAATGAATTAAAATTCAAGTTTGGTGTTAGTTAACCAATGTTCCTAAAAGTTTGAGCTGATATGAGCGGGCCAACATTACATGTTATAGCTCTTAACACACCCCATCACGTACAGGCTGGTATTGCACGTGGATACATGCAAGCTGGCATCGAACGTGGACGAGCCTAGAGCGTGCACTTGGGTTAGAGCCAAGCGGAAGGAGGATCACATATAAAATTAGGTCATACAAACCAATTTAATTGGAGGATGGGAGGATCTGAAGCCAGAACCTTTTGGCTAGGTAGCTCTGATACCATGTTAGTTAACCAATGTTCCTAAAACCTCGAGATAATAGGAACGGGACAACATTACATACTATAGATCTTTTGGAAGCTAAAAAACAAATTGAGTTCATTGCATAGGCAATTAACAGAGCAAATGCTATTTCATCTGGTAAATAACTGTAGTTACCTGCTGCGATCTGTCACCATGAATGCTAGTTGCTGGAAATTGATTCTGACATAACCAGTATTCCAATGCATCCGCTCCTCGTTTCGTCTCTACAAAGACTAAAGTCAAAGCTTGCTGCAGAAGCAAAGGAAGGTTGGTTAATTTACTGCTCCGGAATCCATAAAAACAAGCATATAGACGTACATACTATATACATGCATGACAACATTCTGTTTTAAAAATAACTCCTATTTAGTTTGCAAGTTTAAATTTAAAATTTTCATTTTCCACAAACAGATAAAACAATACAACTGTCTCTAAATTTTATGTCTGAACATAAAATGTGAATGAGTATGTCCATAATTAATATTCACACTTAGATTCCCATACGTTGCCAATGTGTATATTCCAAATCTCATAACCATGTACCCCTTTTTAATCTCTCGGAAAAATCAGATGTTTTTCCTAGGCTTTCTGATGAGGAAGTACATCAATGGCATCAACATCAATAAGCAGCAACCAGCTGGTACCTCCCTCTCTCCCTCCTTTTTTTCCATGAAAACCATCCCTTCTTCGTTTTTCCCTGTTTTTGACACTTGATTTTTTTTCCAACGCCCATCCTTCGTTCCATTTTCCACAAGATACTCACCATTAGATCCCATTTATAAGCAGGGTTCAAGTATGGAAGTGTCAGAAACCTCGAACCCAGCCAAACCGTGTCTGGTTTGTGTCACACAAGACTACAAACGCCTAACTGGCATGGTCGTGCAATATAGATATATACATAAGCAGGCTACCAACAATAACATATATAAAGATGAATTATATCAAGGGGTGTAAACCCATTAATAACAAAGAACGAAACTACCTTCCCATGAGCTCCATTTGCTCTTTGTGCATGAAGGAGGTCCATAAGATGGCTTCTTTTATCAAACTCCAGAACAAATTCTACTCTTTGAACGATCAAGTCAGTACTAGAACCAACCCTTCCAACAGTAAGAAAGATGTAATTTGATAAGAAGTCAGAAGCCAATCTCTGCAAAGTGAACAAACATGTCATTGAAAGTTCATAACAGAAAGGCTCGTTGATTGCTTACAAAGCATTAGGAGATAACTTTTAGTACATGGAAACAACATCGCAAAAACATTAAAGAAGCAAAGCAACTTCCAATAGCAGATAACAGAGACACCACAGCAGAAGATGCAACATATGATCAGAACTTGCAGCCAGCTCCATCTATCGCCACATTCAGCCTAGCATTCTGCCTCTTTTCTCAGCCAGTTCCTAACTCCTAAAACCTTTCTTACATACATTAAGTGCCTCGGACATTATATTAGTTTGTACACTGTATTGCCAGTGACTAAGATACATGATAAATCTTCTAATGATATGAATATAAATGATACAATTCATCGAACGACACAAATGGGACAATTTACCCATCCACACATATCCATATTTGACAATTGGATACTGATACATATCACCTGATATGAGGAATTAGCTGATAGAAATTATCAAGTTATAACTTATATGAATTGGTTTTGAGTTTCTTTTAGATTTTTCCCCTCTTTAATGCAAGTGCTACTTTGACATTTTCTCCATTTGTATATTTTTTCCATCTTGAAGCTGTAACAAGTTTGTATTTTTGCATCTTACATTGCAGGTTAAGAAACCTCACAATGTTGATATCCACTTTGTTGATTGTAATCCACATGATGTAAATCGCATCCTTACCAGGTGTGCATCTTTGGAATGGGCTTATTTGCTTCTTTTGATCTTAATATCTTTAGTGGCTTTGTTAGACTCTTATTCCATCTTCACTTCATATGCCAATGATTATTAACACTTGTGTGTTGTTTAACTCGTTATGTCATTTTTTGCAGGTCGGCAAAAATTCTGGAGGTTTCTTTGACCGCCAAAATCTCACTTCTGGCAGTGTTGGATCACCTTTACATAAGTTTAATAGGCATAAAGCTCCCGTTCTCTACGTAAAGGTCATTAGTCTCTTTGTTGCTTCATGATTTATGATTTACACCAACCAAAGTTTGTACTTGAAAGCTTATAGTAATCCGAATTGGTAAAGTACCCCTTTGTAACAAAAACAGACGAGTAACATATCATTTTGTAACTACAGTGCAGAAGAGCTTTATTTCATATGCACCTCTTAATGTTCTGGTGTATGCATTATAGTAAACGTGTGAAGTTCCTGAAAACCTTTGTTCTGGTGTATGCAATATAGTAATATTGCTTTTGAGTTTTACTATCCCTTAATATTCTAGTATACGTTGATTCGAAGATCTATGATATCGACTCTGGAATGGTTTGGAAGTTAAACCTATACCGATATTTTGGTGTATTCAAATTATTTTTTTAATGGCTATACCTATGCCGACGTTTTTGTTAAAACGTTGAAAAATTGTTGGAAAAAGGTTGGAAAAGTAAATCCCAACGTTTTTGCAGAATGTTGGGAAACTAGTCCAATTTCTGATTTTTGTTAAAACGTCGGAAAATTTCACCCCTTATTACACAATTTTCGACGTTTATTAAACGTTGCTACAAACGTTGGCTTTACTAATACCGACGTTTATTTTAAATGTCGTAAATTCCCAACTAGAGCAACGACGACATTTGTAAAAAATGTTGAACAAACGGGAATACATATGCCAACATTTTTTTATCTTTTTTCGACGTTTATAAAACGTTGGGAAAAATAAATTTTCTTGTAGTGATTCGGAACATGGTTCCAATTCTTCAAATGTTTTGTCCCTTGAGTATACAGGGAAGTGCTCACTTCATTGGCATAGGTGTCGGGATTTTTGACCCTGGAAACTTGCTTCTGATGATGTTTAGTCTTCGGCATTGGCTGTTTGCGTTTTACCGAAGTTGGTCTGTTGAGATAAGTTCTTAGATCTGCAAATTCACCCCCAAGGGTTTCTGTTTGAGACACCAGCAGTTTTCCTGTTTGGAGCGGGATATCATGAGAGTTGGGAGATCTTGGAATTCTGCTACAGGAGTAGGCAGAATACCTCTTTGATCAGTACAAGTTCTCTGACATGAACGGAAGAAGAACCCTTGTTTGAAGGAATTCTTGTACTGACTGGTGCTGAGGCACGTTCAGATTGATCTTCTACGTAAAAATCGAAGAAGATTGAGAAAAGACCAAAGGACTTTTCCTTTGTTTTGTGAAGAAGGGTTAGCTAAAGAGCGTTTTCCTCTATTGTCTTCCAAGTCATGGGACAAGGAAGTCTGAGAAAAGACCAACGGGCCTTTTCCTTTGTTTTGAGGAAGAGGAATAGCCAAAGGACTACCCCCAGTGGATTGCGCAGGAGCAACAAGGTGTTTGGGAAGAGGAATAGAGCTTTTCCCTTTGCTGTGAGAAGAAGAGAGTTTAGCCAAAGGGCTATCTCTCTTGGATTGCGCCAGCACAGTTTGCGCATGAGTTGATGGCGCACTGGCCACTTGCGCATGAGTAACTCTGGCAGACGACTTTTCAACAGATTGTGCAACAGGAGTTCTTGCCTCAGAGTGTTTAGGATGCACTCTGGTTGCTGGAGTAGTAGATTGCGCAGGAAGAATTGCTGCTAACTGCGCCAGGGGCATAGGAGTCTTATACTTTGACAAGGCAGCATAAGAAGTAGTTTTTGTACTAGCAATAGCAGACTGCGCACGAGTAGTTGAGACAGATTGTGGAGCAGTTGAAACAGCAGATTGTGCACCAGACTTGGGGCAGAATGGACAGACTGTGCAGCAGTCTTGCTGGCAGACTGTGCAACAGTCTTTGAAACAGACTGCGCCACAGATTGCGCAGCAGCCTTGGTGACAGAACTGCCAGACTGTGCAGTAGTCTTGGGAACCCATACTGGGCGCACTTTGCTCGTGGCAGAAGTTGTTGCAGTGCGGAGGATGGTTTTGGAGTTGATCATGGCTTCGTAGGCCGTCTGGTTGACCTTCACAACCAGAGTCTTCTGCGTCTTTCCGATAGACGCAACATCACATTGAGTTGTCACTTCCTCATCGGAGGAGAAAGTCATCCCCAGCAGAGTCGCCATTTTGTTTACAAAAACAAAAGTATGAACTTTATTGATACAAACTTTGTAAAGATTACAAGAATTCTGGAAAAGTTACAAATGTAGGAATCCAATCTAAAAGACGATTGCTTTATCCCTTGGACGATGTGAACTTTGAAGACGATAGCCTCGGAAGTTGAAGTTGAAGGCAAAAGCCTCGGAAGAATGCAGCAGCACTTGGGCAAGAACTCCTGAACTCTCTGATATTTCTGAACTTTATGTCTGATCCCCTTTGAATGAAGACTTGAAATTCTATTTATAGAGTTCTGGAAATAACTAACTTTTAGTTATTATGGATGGCGCAAGTTGGATTGCGCATGGATTGGATGGCGCAGCATCAGACTGCGCAGGCAGTTGTTGGATCGTGGGCCAACTGTCTTGGACACATGGCATCTCTTGATTGAATTGCGCATGATCGTGTGCAGACGGTTGCCACGTAGTGAGTTATTGATGGCATGAATGCTATGTGTACTTTTGTCAGTTTTCATAATAAAGTGCGCCATATGAGTTGCGCTGACTTTGTATAGCGCTAGGATGGACCGCGCTGAGTTGGATTGCGCCAGAATGGACCGCGCAATAGACAGGCTGGCAGATTGTGCTGGTACAGCTGTCCTCGAGCGCTGTGCGGCGCAATAAACGAACAGTCTCCTCGTTCTTCGTGCTGTCAGTTGTCAGAAGATTTGATTTTGTCAGGTAATGATGACTTCTGCCACGTCAGCCTGCGCACTTGAGAGTGTGCGCAGTCAGGTGTGCGCAATCTGAATGATGCGCAATCTGATGTCTGTGCAGTTCATTTTGAAAGTTGTATTTCTTGATTTTCATGATTTTGTTGATGGGTGCAACTTGATTTTTAGGACCTACACCTAGTAGCCAATCAAAATAAAAGCTGGCTATGGCACGTGTGGCTAAGACATGCTAACATGGATGCTATCTCAAAGCTATCGTCTAAGAAGCTGGTAAAAGGACTCCCCAAATTTTCTTTCAAAAAGATATGTTATGTTCAGATTGTGAAAAAAAAACAAAGTAACTAGGTCATCTTTTAAATCCATTAGTGTTGTAAGCACTTCTAGACCTTTGCAATTGATTCATATAGATTTGTTTGGTCCTGCTATAGTCGCTACTCTTGGCGGTAAGCTCTACGCTTTTGTTATAGTTGATGATTTCTTTTGATTTACATGGGTTTTTTTTTATCAATAAAAGTGATGCCATTTTTGAATTTCAAGTATTTTGTAAAAAAAAAGTACAAAACAAAAAAGGCCTTCATGATTACTCAAATCTGAAGTGATCATGGTGGCGAATTCAAAATACTGATTTCAAAAAAATTTGTGATGATAATGGATATTACCATGAATTTTCTTGTCCTAGAACTCCTCAACAAATGATGTGGTAAATGAAAGAATAGAACTCTAAGCTATATGGCCAGAGTCATGCTTAACCAGCATAATGTTCCAAAATATTTTTGGGCAGAAGTTGTAAGTACAGCATGTCATATTTTGAAATAGGGTGTTAATTCGACCTATATCGAAGAAAAGCCCCTATGAATTATGGTTTGGAAAGATTTTAAATATTTTTATTTTAAAGTTTTTGGATGTCGCTAATTTATCCTGAACACCAAAGATAACTTGGATAAGTTTGACTCAAAGGCAGACATGGATGATACTGCTACCAACGAGAACTATCTGGAGAGTCTGCATAAGAAGATGAAGTTCATGTCAGACCATTGAGACTTGTTATAGGTGATGTATCCAAGGGATTAGGTATGCATTTTTCTAGTAGGTATCACTATAAGAATAAGGGCTTTTCTTGACGGTGATTCTCCATCAAGAAAGGGGTATCTTGATGGTTGCGGATCCGTCAAGTAGGCCAGAGTTAAGAAAAAAACCCCTTCTCTTGACAGTCGCTGGCATGGCTTTTTTTGACAATTTTTGGCCGTCATATTAAGTAGTTTTTTGACTATTTTTAGCCGTCAAGATAGCAGTTTTTTGAAACTGTCAATGTAGGCAAAAACTTTTTTTGACTCCAGCCTAGATGGCGGTTATTAGCCGTCAAGAAAACATTTATTCACAGGCTATTATGCAGCATGATTTGAATTAAAGTTGACGTTTGACAACCGTCAAGAGAAGCTATCCAAAGTACCCTCAAGAGAAGCTTGCCAAAATTCCATCAAGAAATATATAATATTAATCAAACACATAATATCAATCCAGAAGCTACACACATCAAATTACTATAAACCCAAATTTCATATTAACAAACTGTATTGTTCATACTACAAAAACTTCCAATACACATACACCACATGTATTCTTCACTTGTCCAACCACAACATAATCTAACCACAAAGTACACATATCCCACATATGTTGTTTCCATACCACTTAAACATCCAAATCACTGACATCCATCACTTGTCACCACAAAACATAATCCAACCATACAAAATGAAACCAAAAAAATAGCAAACCAGATCGGAGCACATCTCCATATCCACAGCATTCTCCTATTCACAGCATGCATGCACCTTCATTTTTCAGCAAGTTCCTGAGAGAACAGAACACAAATTATCAATATACTTTCCTACATGTTCTTATATATATATTCAACTCACTATTAAAGAACTGTCAATACAGTTTGACTTTATTGATGCACACACAAGAACTCGAGACAATTTGAATCACTTGACAAGAATCTAAAGGCTAGCCTTGTGATGAAATCTGATCGAGTAAAACTAAAATGAATAAGATATATATTGTATATTGAATATCCACCAATGGAGAGCTTACAATAATGTTTTGTGAATTTTCCAACTACAGTTATCATCTACGGAGTGTGATTTCCAGATAAGCAATTCTCCTCCTACAATTTAGAGAAGACATGTGTCAGTATTCCATTGCCGAAAATATGTTAAAAATCTTAATAAGTGGCTAGCTAT
>JANAVB010013117.1:0-48007 GCA_029216955.1 Iris pallida | reverse complement strand
ATGATATAGTAGAGATATAGATATATATAGATATATATATATATATAGAGATAGATATATATATAATATATATTATATATTATATATATATATATATATAAGGAGAGGAGAGGAGGGAGTGAAGTAGTAGTAGCAGTGGCAGTAGCAGTAGCATTAGGAGCAGCAGCCGCAGCAAGCATTAGGAGCTGCAGCAGCAGCAAACAATAGCAGCAGCAGCTGCAGGAGCTGCAACAGGCAGCAGCAGCAGGAGCTGCTCACAGCAGCTCCTTCCCCCCCATTTCACCCCCCTCTTTGAACCCCCTTTCACCCAATAACCAGCCCCCTAGTGATATATATATACGGGTATATATAGGTAGATATATATTGATATATATATAGATAGAAAATAGATAAGGAAATTAGTTAGAAAGAGGAAAGAAAAGAGTTAAGAAGAAGAGAAAGAAAGGGAATTGGAATGAGAAGAAAGTAGGAGAAGAAAGAAAGTTAGGAGAAGAGGGAGTTTGAAGTTAGAATAGGAAGTAAGAGTAAGAGAAAGAATTAGAGCTAGAAGGATAAGGAAAAGAAGTTAAGAAGAAGAAGAATTAGAATAGAGTTAAAGAAGAGGGTTGAGATGAGAACAAAAAAGAAGGTTTTTATTAGAAATCGAGTTAGAGGGCGAAATTGAGCCCGGAGCATCGGATCGCGATGAAACTTGACATAGGCCTAGGTTACGTGATTTAGATTTTGCGGGTAAGCTCCCGGGTGGAAATTGGGGTCATAGGACGCCGGTATCGCGCCGTGTCAGTGCGTATCTCGAAATCTTCGAGATATCTGCAACGGGCCGTAAGGTGGACTAGACGTCTACTTTACTTAGGTATTATGGTAGATAACGAACCTATAGGATAGTACCCTACTATCCTAGGGAGATCGGGTCATAATAACTAGCGTAGGTAGGCTAACGGGATTATCGCCGAGGGTAGAATTTTACCCTTAAAAAGGGTAAAATAGGGATTTGGCCCACGGCCAAGATTTGAGTTTCCGAGTCCAAGATGGACTTGGATATGGGTTGTATAGGTTGGTAATGAGTAGGATTAGTTGTCTAAACCTAGTCTTGGACCCGGTTGACCACGGTTGACTTTTTGAACTAAAAGTCAACTATGGGTCAACACTTTACCTAATTTGGTTCCAAATTCCTTTTAACTTGGACAGTTGACTAAAAGTCAACTATTAGTCACCAGTGACCTAGGGTTGACCTAGAGTTGACCTAGAGTTGACCAGAGTTGACCCGTTGACCAAAAGTCAACGGTAAGTCAGTTTTGACCTAGATTGATCCGGTTTGACTTCTAATGTTCCCCCATGACCAAGATTGACCCGACTAGACATGTCTTGACCTAGAGTGACTGAATAGGATTTAATTTGATTTAACTTTACTTCCTAAACTTAGTATTGATACGTCTTGTTCTCTATAGGTCCTCGAGATACTGCAGTTGATCCAGTCGACGTATTTTATCATCTTACAGGCGAGTACATTCTCTGATACTTATTCCCAATTTACGATAACTGTTATGATTCATGTACTTAGTGTTGATATGCTTATTCCCGACACATGGTTCTCACGGATTGGTATTCTTGGATCCCGACGAGAGATGTTTTCTCCTTCTTAGGTTGGGATATATTGTGCAAGCACCCTTGTAGCTCTTGCTCGATATATGGTCACTGATTCTAGAGAAGGCTAGCTACCTTCTCATTAGAATCCCGTGCAGTAACGTGTCCTGTTTGGATCCATTCTACCAGTTGGGGTAGGGGGAGTAGTAGCGTAGGCCTGTGATCAGATCCATCCCGCATTCCCGAACAGTGTGAGTCATATACCGCACATATGACTTGCCAGGCCAATTCTTGACAGGTACCCAAGCCGATCACAAGCTGAAACTACTACTCACACATATTGGATATATAGCTTGCCTTGATTTGTGTACATGCCATGATCCCGTTCTATTCTTCTTGTTCTAGCTCTAGCTTTACAGCTTACCATGCCATGATACATACATGTACACTCCATGATTCATTGTATATGCTCTATTTATAGTCTTATAGCTTTTATTCTATCTTGAGATCTGTTATGAGATATATGTACTCGTTCCATCCTGACTGGACTGTTGATAAAATATTACAGATTTCGACGAGGGAGATTGCAGTACCTACTACGGTCCGGACGACGTAGTGGGCCTAGACTTGGTCCCGCAGGGCGTAGCTCCGCCTGACGAGACCATACCACTTGTATAGTTTAGAGTAGGTCTTTGTACTGGACTTAGTATCCAGTTACTTTTTGAGACTGTATTACTTTTGAGTCTGTATTATATTTGGACTGTATTTAGAGACCGGACATTGTATATTATTTGTTTCTGGACTTGACAGGTTATATATTATTGTCTTGTTGTCTTTATCTTTCAGTCTTTACTTTTCGTCTTAGAGTTGTGATTGAGCATTATATATATTCATTGCTTGTCCTCCGTTCGGAGTTGACTATATTCTCGACAGGTTTTGTTATATATATAAACTGTTGTCAGACTAGAAAATACACAGCGTTCTACGCCGTTTTTCCGGTGAGGGCTGGGCGTTGTCGCGTCACGTGCCCTTTTAGCGGGTGCGGGTCGTGACAATATATCTAAAATATATAAGTATAAATGTGTAGTGTATATATATATAAAATATATCTATAAATGTATATGTGTGTATATATATATCTAAAATATATAAGTATAAATGTGTAGTGTACATATATATAAAATATATCTATAAATGTGTATGTGTATATATAAATATATGTTGTATATATGTATTTATGCATTTATATATATAAATATACATTATATATATATGTGTGTGTATATATATAAGTATATATACATATAAATATACATAGGTATTTTTAACTAATTATGTGAATATATAATATATATATACACTAATATATATAATAGAAGCCAAGCCTTAACCCCCAGGCCCACACTCGAGCCAAGCCCGGCCTGCCCCTAATCCCCACTTAAACCCAATTGCTAAACTCCCCCCCATGTTCCCAAACCGAGAGCACCAAGGGCCCAGGAACACCCCAACACCCGAGAGCCCCATAGCAAACCGACCCCCATCTGTTTCTAAACCCCGTATGTATATATATATATATAGATATCACGGTCGAAAGAATCGATCCCACGTAAACCCTAACCTACCACCCCTCCTCCGCTGGACGACCCCCGCGTGCGCCCTCGGCGCCGCCGCGCGCCGCCAGGCCGGCCGGAATAGCCCCACGCGCGCACGTGCCAAAGCAGGATAGCCGCAGCAGTAGAGCGAATCGTCGAATTCGATGGTAAATATCTTCCTCTGTAGTTCGTCGTTTTGAGATTCGTGAAGTGTCGCAGAGAGCCAATATAACCGAGAGTGGATCCCTATGATTGGATCGAGATATAGCCCGACGACCAGTCAGGAAAATCGAACCCAAAAACCCAAAAAATCTGTCCCGAAACAGGACCGAAAGCAGTCCAATCACCTACCTTCGACGATCGATTCTGATCAATTCAGTCCCACATTAGAAAATCTATCTGAAGAGACTTTTAGACAATATATAGGTCTTTATCACCCTTTTTGTGGATTCGAAAATCATCGACTATGCGTCGAGAAATCGAATCCCAAAGTTTCCCAAAAACCTGTTTTAAAAACATTGAAATTATTCCACACGACGTGCGTCACGCCAATCGGGACGACGTGGTCGCGACCGGAAGCATTAAAAGCTGTGTAATGGCTTCGTGGTCGTGTGGGCTTTGACGGAATTCAAATTGGTCGCGTGTGCCCGACAAATTTGATGCGTATCCGTCGAAATTCTCCGTATCGTGTACTTTGCAAATTCTCTAATTACTTTGTGCACGCTCGTCAGATCGAGACAAAACTTGCGCCATCAGGACCGTATCGTTTTTCTGGTCCTGCATACCAAGTTTGGTCCAAATCTGAGACAGTCGAATCGAACGTCGTTTTACGAGTCCCGCGGTCCCACTCAACGGGCGATTTTATGCACGGCCCGCCGGAATCCAACTTTGGACATACGGTTGGGTTCGTATCGGAAAACTGGATCCGTAGACATATAGTTTGACGACTTTAGAGACCATTGACTCTGGCACGCTTTTCGGTGCAAAGCGGGTCCAACGACGGACATCATTTTTGCCCAAAATTATCGTTTTGCCCCTGTGTCCAAAATTGGACTTAAGGACAGGCTATCCTAGCTAATTTAACCCTTCTGGACACGTTGGTGATATTTGTTTTATCATCCGACAATGTTTGTAGATATTTTCTCTAGGTGTCAGCATTAGTTAGTCAATTCCTATTTTTTTTTCCGTAATTCTGAATTAGTACAACCTCATAGTTTAATGCTTAGAGACTAGAGTTGATCCCCTTTGACCAGGTTGAATATATTAACCAAAAGTCAACTATAGGTCAACCATTGGCTTAGTTTGACCCGGATTGAACTAGAACTTGACTAGTTGACTTTAGTTTGACTCTAATTTGACTTTAGTTGACCTAGTGGACTTGTTGATTAGACTTTAACCTAGAAGGACCTAGAACTATCTAGAAAGTACTGTAGATTACTCTTATTTCATGTTAGACTCTTTTGTGACTTGTGATTGCTCTAAATAGGACACTGTGACTCCAGTTGGACATCTACATTTATCAGCGGCTTGGATTACCAGGCGATTACATTCTCTGATCTTTTCATGCTTCTTTGGATATGTACTCTTGTTATAGACTAGTATACTTGATGCTGACACGACGTTCATACGGATCGGTACCCTCTGGATCTTTTCATGCGATGTTATCCCCTCGGATACATCGAGTATGTCATGTTTCATGTACTTTATCATGTTCATCATGTACTCCATGTATTCACATTTATCCATGTGCACTCATGTGTTATTCATGTACACTTATGACTATATGAGCTCCATGTATACAGTAGTTGTTATCCATGTGCAATAACATAACATGCTTCGATCCTTGTGTATTGGTTGGGGGCAGGGAGAGTGTAGTTGGTTATGTGATCATTATCCCCAGTAGTTATCCATGTGCATTCCATAGTTGTATCCATGTGCAACCCAAGCTGTTTACATAACCAATTCATGCTCTGTTTCACGTAGAAGGTTATATTCTTTATTTATCATATTTATATCTCAGTTATATCTTCTCTCCTGTTGATTTCTCTTTACAGCGATTCATGTATAGTTTTCTATAGCTTGCTTTATATGTCCACTCCTGATTTGAACTGTTGTGAGAGATATGTGCTCGTTCCTGTCCTGATTGGACCCGTTGATAAAATTTTATAGGTACTTGGAGTTCACAGTTAGCCTAGAGGATACTGGTAGAGCTTGGAGTATTTACCTAGAGGTTGTTCATTTTCGGTATTGTTTGTCTTAGAGTTGTATTTGAAATCTTGTGTTTGTTTAATAGAACTTTCTTTACTATCACTCCTGGTTCTCTCTCTTGTGGATTATCTTATCTATTTTATTATGCTGTTATCTATCTTTAGAGTTGTGATCGAGATAGTATTCTTATGTGTTTGTCCTCCGTATGGAGAGTATAGCATATTGTTTTAGATGTGACTATGACCTAGAAATGGCGTTCTACCGCCGACACTGCGGCGTAGGCTGGACGTACCCACGTCTCGTGCCCTAATGCTAGGGTACGGGTCGTTACAGGTTCCTTGGTGGACTCATCTCCAGGATTGCTTTGGTCTTATCGGGGTCTATGTGAATGCCTCGGAAAGTAATAATAAAGCCTAAGAATTTCCTGCTGGACACGCCCAGGAAGGACTTGGTGGGGTTCATCTTTAGATTGTGCGTTCGCATGAGATCGAACACTGTCATCAAATCGTGTAAGTGGTCATCCTTGGAGCGGCTTTTGACGGAGATGTCATAAACGTAACACTCCACCGTCTTGCACAAGTGGTCTCTGAAGATGACACTCATAGCTCATTGATATGTAGCATCGGCGTTCTTTCGGACGAAGGGGATGACTGTGTAGCAATACACGCCGATCGGTGTTTGAAATGACGTATGCTTCTCATTGTCAGGAGATATTTTGATTTGATTGTATCCTGAAAAGCCATCAATAAAGGACATGTGCTCGAAGCCACACGTATTATCGATCATTATTTCTGTGATCGGAAGAAGAAATTCATCCTTAGGATACGCCGCATTAAGGTTGCGGAAGTCGATGCAAATTTGGATCTTCCCGTTCTTCTTGACGACGGGCACTATATTGGCTACCCAGTCTGGGTGTTGCTTCTTGCGAATAAAGCCGCTAGCTATAAGCTTGTTTACTTCTACCCTGATGGAATTCATGATGTCTGGACGGAACCGCCGTTGCTGTTGTTTCACTGGTTTTGCGTCTGGATGAATATTGAGCTTGTAAAGTGCGATATCGGGGTTTAGCCCTATTTTTGATATTTACGATATCAATTGGGTATGACCACATACCTACTTGGCATTTTTCCTTTTCTCCGAGACATGAGTCATGATCAATATACGATAAACATGTTATAAGTAATAACCAATATACAATAAATAAGTCACGACCATGGCCATGAACAATAAACATGAAATCACGATCAAGAACTCAATCATGAGCAATAATAAGGATCTCGTGTCCAGACTGTGTCGCAATATGAGACATGACATAAAAATAGTGCATTTAAATGTATTGAGAAACATAAGTAAGGAGTGTACCTGCCTTAGGTCCAAACTGTTGACTTGATGAGCTTAGTCCAAACCTATGAAGAAATACAAGGTTTAGGTGTTAGACTTCTATATACATCTCAAACCATGATCCCCTAAGTCACAATAAACCCAAATGTCTTAAACCAAATTAATCCTTTGAGTCAAACGTCACCCTAAATTAGTAGGTTACTAACACAACCTATTGGTTAACTAAAATAAACTCATTAAAATAAATTTAACTATTCTAAAACCTAATAGATAAAGGTTCAGCCCATTTAATAGGCTCAAACCTAATTTCTCGATTATCCATTTCCTTAACCTGGCCCTCAGTTCAAATTAAGCCTACAACTATACCTACATTTCTTTTTATTCTTTTTTATTTCTCTTCCTTTTTATTCTCTCATTTCCTAAGGTCCAACACCGGCCCACACCCATAGATCAGAACCCACCCATTTTTCTGTACTGATGTTGCTATTCTTACTATTTTTTTCCTTCTTATTCTCCTTAACCAACCAACCAAAAGCCTGGCCCATCAAACCTTTACTGGACCTGGCCCAGGATATTACTGTTGTTCCTTTTTCTTCTTCACTTATTTCTTCTTATTCCAATATAAATCCAGCGGCCCATCACCCTCCAATTCAACCTGGCCCAGCTCTAATAAAACCATAATCTCCAAACTTACTCTTTTTCTCTCTTCCTCACTTTCCCCAGCCGCCCCAAATAGAGAATATACCTACACAGCAAACCCTAAATATCACTTCTCTCTCCTCTCATAATTCACAAACAACAGTCGGCGATACACACGCATAAGAAGAAAGGAAGAAGCACAAGAAGAAGAAGGAGGAGAAGGAGGAGAAGAGGGGTCTTACCAGTCTCAAGGCAGCTATGCGATATAATTGAAGGCTCGTGGCATATGGCTGTGAGACGGGGACGAGCATGGCGGTGCTCCGAAGGTGTCGGAGTCTCTCATAGCGGCGCTCAGCTACGAAGCGGTGGCTAGACCCGGCTCCACACGGTAGTTTAAGGCTCAATCGACTCTAGTGGCGAAGAAGACAACAAATCTGGCCACGAGGAGGCGGCCAGAGGGAGATTGAACGATGGAGCTTGATCTCGAGGCGATCAACGAAGATCGATTGGTGGAGCTTGATCCCGAGGTGGTCAACAGAGGGTACGACACTCAAGGACGCATAGCACCCAAGGACGACTCAGCGCTCGAGGAATGGAACTCGCCAGTCGAGCATACGACAAGGACTCGGAGATGGTGGTTGTAATGCCTGTGGTTCGTATTACGTATCTGGGTATACGTGTACGTATCTTGACTCGTATTGCATGTCTCCCTGCTTGGTTTATCTGGCATTTTCATTGCTCGGTTCACCTTGGGGATTGGTTCGGCTAGGCTTGGGTTTGCTTATTTGGTTCATCATGAACCAAGTGGAGAACCCCTACCTACCACCATCTCCATTTATTAACCCCAACCACCTTTCTCTCTTCTTCTTCTTCTTCCTCACCGAACCCCCACCATAGGCAAGTGTAACTTGCTTCATGAAGGAACTCCCATTTTGTTGTTCCATTTTCTTCTTCTCAAGATCTTAAGCCTCTTTAGTACTTAGTGTTTTCAAATTCCATGGCTCATTCTACGTAGATCTAAGTTTCTAGTATTTTCGATCTTCTTGGTTTTGATCTACTAAAATAACTTGTTTTCGAAAACTAAGAGTTCCATGTAGTAGGCCTCATGATTTTACACAAGTTTGGTTTTGGGATGGTCGGATTTCACCAAGTCCTGGCCGAGATGGAGTTCCTGAGCTTTTACACGTGTTTGCTTTGGCCATGGGGAGAAGATGAAGTTTTACGCACACGTTCTAACGTGTTAGCGTAGTGTTTAGCCCTTACGCCCACGTTTTACGTGTGAGCGTGTTATATCAGTCTTTTACGCACACGTTTTACGTGCCAGCATTTATTTCGGCCTTTTACGCTCACGTCTTAACGTGCCTGCGTAGTGCCCCTTTTACGCTCACGCATTGCGTGTAAGCGTATCCCGCTTTACGCTGAGTTTATCAATTTTACGCTCGGGGCTCTCCCGCTCGCGTAAAATCGTGCTCGCGTAGACGTGGGCTCGCGTAAGTTTTACTAGCGTAAAACCCCTGGCTCGAGCAGACTCTTGCTAGCGTAAATTTTTGCTCAAGTGTTTCCTCGCATAGATTCTCATTCGCCTAAAATTTTACACGCGTATTGTTTTAGTTGCGTAAAGCCGGCTAGCGTAAATCCCCTCCGTATGCTCCATTGCTCGCATAGAGCTATCTCATCTTGCTCGTGCTAGCGTAAGCCCCTTGGTCTAGCGTAGAGCTGCTTTACGCCCGAGCCCTTTGGCCTAGCGTAAAGGCTTACTTGTGTAGAGACTTGAGTTCCTACGATATATACCTTTACTTTTATGTATAGATATTTACGCCCATTTTATATCCTTACGCCTTTTGCCATGAACTTGATAATCACGAATTTATCTAATATATTTGGAAAAGATAATTGAACATGGTATCGTGTCACGACCCGCACCCTAGAGTAAGGGCACGAGACGTGGGTACGTCCAGCCTACGCCGCAGTGTCGGCGGTAGAACGCTGTCCTAGGTCACAACATCTAACAATAATATACTAAACAGTTTATACTCCCCGAATAGGGGTGACATAGCAGTAAATAAACTCAATCACAACTAAAGAAGAAGAAAGCACGATATGATATAGTACTCAAGGAAAACAAATGATAAAGTAGTCAAAGATAACATCCCAGCAATATCCAGAGTACAAACTCAGCTACAGGATATGAAAGAATATATACAACTCCAAAATCTCTGAACAGAAGTAAAGTCTAGCTAAAGAGTCTCAAGACAACATAAAATAAGATAAGGCCTAACTAAGCTAGTTTAGGCAATGGGGGTAATGTCCTCAGCTAGAGCTGGGTCCTCCTGAGAGTCCAGCTCGCAAGTGTCGTCTAGGGCTGCCCCGTAGAAGGTATCCACACAGGCCTCCTCCTCGTCCTCTGTAATATTTTCAACAGGTCCAGTCAGGACAGGAGCGAGCACAATACATCTCAACAGTTCATAGCAGGTTAGAAAATATAATCATACAGTAAAGTAAGATACAGGTACTGAAAGAAGTGCAGTATGTAAACAGAGAGAGAACTGTAATAGAAATATCTACTATAAATAGAGACAAACAGTGGCTAGTGAGTCAGAGTACAATATAGACATGTAAATAGCATAGGAGATTCTGATGCTACACTATGGAAAGATTCTGATGCTACACTACTTGGATAGTATTCACATGTCTATTTCTACTCCCCCGTATCCCCAATCAATACACAAGGATCCAACCAGGTTATGTTATGATTCCATACAAAGGCCCCCGAAGGGTGATACATGGATGTCCCATAAATGGGGATTCTAGGAGATTCTAGGATACCCAGTAAATGGGATAAGGATTCAAGAAGACTCCGTGATCATAAGAGTATATGTCACAAGTGATCAATGAACCAACGAAGCATAGTGATACGCCATGTAAGTGAAACGCACAGAACATGTAGTACCCGATGCTCCCTAAGGATAACATCTCAAGAAAGGATCCATATAGTACCAATCCGTGTGACCAACGTGACAATAACAAGTAAAGTAATTTAATGCAGGAAATAATTATAAGCAGGATATAAAATGATCAGAGAATGTACTCGCCTGGTATCTGAGTGTCCAATATGAAAGAACTGTCCGAGAAGTGGTGTCTGGCTCCTAATCAGAAGAGCACAAGTCACAACAAGTCTAAAATGGTAAAATGAAGTACTACTATGCACTCTATATGAGTCTAGGTTAATCTAGGCCAAAGTCAACTCTTGGTCAACTCTGGTCAACCCTAGAAGTCAAACTTGGTCAACTATGGTCAAACTAGGTCTAACAAGTCTAAACTAGGTCAATCTAGCCTATACTAGTCTACATTAGCCTATACTAGGCCTAACTAGTCCATACCAGTCTAAACTAGGCTAAACTAGCCTATGCTAGCATACCAAGTCCTTACAACCCATACCACACAAGTTAAACCAAACATCACACAACCTAGTTTACATCTAGGCCTACACATGAATTCACATAGTAAATATATATATATATATATATTTTTTTTTAGTATATATATATATATATATATATATATATATATATATATATATATATATATATATATATATATATATATATATATATATATATATATATATATATATATATATACATAGGCTACCTATATGTATATCACACATGCATGTATATAATACATATATAATAATACATCCACATATTATCATATATAAGATACCTACTTATATGTATCCACATATCTACATAATACATTATATACCTAAATAGATATGCATACATATACATTACACACACATACATAAATAGATTATTTATATACATAATACATATTATATATATAAATATATATACATGATATAATAGAGAGTGTATATGTGTGTGTGGGTAGAGAGTGAGTGAGGAATGTGTGTGTGTGTGAAGGGTTACACATAGGTGTGTGTGTAAACTGTGAGTGAGCTGTGAGAGAGTGAAATAGTGTGTGTGTGTGTGTTAATGAAGAGTGAGGGTGAGTGAAATATGTGTGTGTGTGTGATGAAGAGTGAGGGTGAGTGTTTTAGAGAGTGAGGGTGAGTGAGGAGTGTGTGAGTGAGCTGTGAAATCTGGAAATATGAACAACATAGGAAGGAAAGGAATTCAATGCACAAAATCAGAAAATGAAACTTAAACAGTTTCCAGTTTTTCCCCACTGTTCAAACCCCCTATTTTGAATGCAATATACCACCAAACAACACAAAATTCGACACACAACTAGATTACCTATAGGAGAATCAATTTAGGAACTAAAACTAATATGTTAACAACATTAATTAGGCTAAATTAGATGACAAAGTTCACTTATCAAAACTGGAATTTCAGGAAATAGGTACACTATTTCAGAAATTTGGTAAATGAGAAAATACCTATTGAAAACACATTAAAATACAAATTAATAGGTTGGTAATGAACATACACATTATACACGTGTCAAACAATATGTTCGTGTCCACCAAAGTGGACACAAACGTGTCCAAATGATTCCAGACACGAAACAGTGCACACAGGCACTGTTCAGTGCACTGCATCGTGCACGTGTGCACGAGTGTCGTGCACACGACACAGTCCAACCCAGGACTCCTGCACACCAACCTAGGTAGATCACCTATAGGGCTACACAATAGGCTAGCTAACACGTGTCCAAGTCGTGTCAGTGAGTGATACGAAAACCGTATCAGTGTCAAGAAATCCCGACTGGAACCGACAGCCCCGACCAGTGCAAGGAGGATTACTCCCTCGACACGCCACGTGGGCCCATGAAACTTGACACGTGGCGTGTCAGTGGGTGCCCCCTGGGGTGTGTCAAACCTCGTGTCCAGTGGCCGCGTGTCGTGTCCGGTACAGCCCCCGAACAGCAGGGCAGGCAGTCCCGAGCGCGCGCAAACGTGTCCCTGTGTCCAAACAGACACGACACCAGACCAAAATCACATCAGTCTATAAGAAATGTGTAAGCGACAACAAAATAATAATTTCTATTCAATTAGTTTCTATAAATTAGGTCGAAATGCCCATTGGGGCATTTCATCAAACACATGCGATGTGACACTGATACGTGTCCAAATAGGATACGAATTGGACTCAAATTATAGGGTTTCCTATTCCTACAGTTAGGTTAGGCCTAGGACTCCCTAGATATGCAATAAAACCAGAATTTCATGGTATAGGTTGGAAGTTACCTCTATGTATCAAAATCCCCAAAAAGCTCTAAAGAGAGGTGTTCCTCTTGAAAGTCAAACTTCTCTAAAATGATTTGAATCTGAGAATAAAATATCACAACAGCAAGAACACTCAAATTAAAACCTATTGCAATTTTTTTGGAGGAAAATGGAGCTAAAATGGAATTTATAGGGATTTTAGAAGTTGAGAAATTATCTCTTTCTAAAGCTTGTTCTTCCTTAGAGGCTAGCCCTAATTTCTAAGAGAATATTTATAAGGGGGAATCCCTAGGATGGGTTAAGTGGCTGGACAATTAATGTTAGGGTTAGGGTTGGGCACTTGGCTAATGGGCTTTGGGCTTAGTCATAAAATAATGTCTCAAAAATCATAAGTTATGACTTGTGATCAAAATCTTTCTATTCTAATCTCTATATTCCTAATTGATTTCACTAATTAGAGTATGGTTAACATAACTTAACCTAGGGTCTCATATCTAGCCAAGTCTAACTCAACTAGGGTTAGGTCACAAAGTCAAAGCTAGTCAAAGTCAACCTAGTCAACCCTCATTCAAACAATTCCAAAATAATTTCTAAAAATTCCCATAAATTCAAATAAATTCTAATAAATTCAAATAACCCCAAAAATGTCAAAAATACCCTCAAACTAGAAAGTGGTAGTGACAAATCTATCCTCCTTAAAAGAATTTTGTCCTCGAAATTGAAAGGCGAAATAAAACTGATGAGAAGGATAGAAAGTATACCTCACGGTCCAAAAAGATATGGGTAACGCTCGTGCATCTCATCCTCCCGCTCCCACGTAGACTCTCATGGAGAATGATGCCTCCATGCGACGCGTACCAAGGCTATCAACTGGTTCATCAGAACTTTTTCCCGTCGATCCAGAATCTCTACTGGCAGCTCTGGATAGCTGAGAGAAGGCCCAACCCCAATCTCTGAATGATCGAGCACATGGCTAGGGTCAGCCACGTACTGTCTCAACTGTGATACATGGAATACGTTATGGACCCCCACTAGCATAGGCGGCAAGTCTAGCCTGTATGCAACGTCACCGACTCTCCCGCTGATAACGAAAGGGCCGATGAAGCGCGGGCTAAGCTTCTCGCCTCCACCAAAATGTATCGTACCACGAGTCGGAGATATCCTCAAGAAAACCTGGTCTCTGACCTAATCACAAGCAAGGTCTCAATTAATTATGATAAATAAACATGATCAAAAATCACAAACAAATAACCTAAATCTAATCCTACTCTAATCTGTACCTCAAACTCCAACGGCCTCTGGTGGCTATCGGCCCATTGCCGATGTCTGTCCTGTGCTACGCGAAGTCTGTCCCTGATGAGCTTCACCTTCTCGGCTGCGTCAACAACTATCTCTGGCCCCAATAAAGCTTGCTCACCAACATCATCCAAAGATAAGGGTGTACAACACCTACGCCCGTACAGAGCCTCGAAAGGTGACATCTCAATGCTGGCCTGGAAGCTGTTGTTGTAAGCAAACTCCACCAAATGTATATGATCCTCCCAGGAACCTCCAAAGTCCAGGACGTACGTCCGCAGCATGTCCTCAAGTGTCTGAATAATCCATTCTAACTGTCCGTCCGTCTGGGGGTGGTATGCAGTACTAAACTTGAGCTGGGTACTCAAGCTGGTCTGCAGACTCCTTCAGAAATGGAAAGTAAAGCGACTATCCCGATCTGAGACGATGCTGACCGGAACCCCATGAATCCTGACTATCTATCGCATATACATCTCCGCCAACCTCTCTGTAGACGTACCCACCTTGAATGGCAAGAAGTAGGCCAATTTGGTCAACCTGTCAACGATGACCCAAATCTCGTCTTTCCTTCCTAGTGTGCACGACAATCCTGATACGAAGTCCATAGTGATATGCTCCCATTTCTACTCGGGAATGGGCAGCGGCTGCAACAATCCACCGGGCCTCTGTCTCTCTGCCTTGACCTGCTGACAGACCAAGCACCTAGCCACAAAGCGAGCCACCTCCCGCTTCATCCCGGACCACCAAACATGCTCCCTCAGATCTCGGTACATCTTATTGGCACCGGGGTGTATAGAGTACTGAGATCTGTGGGCCTCCTGCATAACCTGCTCATTGAGATCTCCGCTGAGCATACATAACCTGGAACCGTACCTCAAGGCACCATCCTCTGTAAGAGAAAACTCGCCCTCCAGCAATCCTGCTCGAACCTGCTCTCGGAGACACCGCAGAGTAACGTCCTCAAACTGTGCTGACTTGATCCTCTCCACCAAGTCTGACTGAATTTGCATGCCCCATATCTGCATCTGCACTCCGGGCACAATCACCTCGATCCCAAGGCTCTTTAAGTCTGCAAGCAAATGCCGATCCATGGTCAAACACATGGCTGTCGGATACCTACTCAAGGCATCAGCAACCTCGTTGGCCTTTCCTGGGTGATACTGAAGTAGGATGTTAAAATCCTTTATCAACTCTAGCCATCTGCGCTGTCTCATGTTCAACTCCTTCTGAGTGAACACATACTTTAAGCTCTTATGATCTGTGAAGATCTCCACCATCTCTCCATACAGATAATGCTTCCACAACTTCAGAGCAAATATCACCGCTGCCAGCTCCAGGTCGTAGGTAGGGTAGTTCTTCTCATGGGGACGTAACTGCCTGGAAGCATAGACAATCACCTTCCCATGCTGCTGCAAGACGCAACCCAGCCCCTTCCCTGAAGCGTCACTATAAATAGTGAATCCACCTGATCCTGAAGGCAATGTCAGAATCGGAGCTGTCGTAAGCCGCTTCTTCAACTCATCAAAAGCTGCCTAACACTCCTCTGACCAAACATACTCAGCATCCTTCCGGGTCAACCGAGTCAACGGCTCTGCAACCCGGAAGAAATCCTATACAAATCTCCGATAATAACCTGCCAGCCCCAGGAAACTCCTGATCTCTGCAACTGAAGTCGGCGCTGCCCATGCCTCAACTGCTACAATCTTCTTGGGGTCAACTGAGATACCATCTCCAGTCACTACATGCCCCAAGAAGTCCATCCGGTCCAAAAAGAACTCACACTTGGAGAGCTTTCCGTAAAGCTGCTCCTTCCTGAGAATCTCCAGCACTATCCTCAAATGCTCCTCGTGCTCCTCCTCAGTCTTGGAATATATTAAGATGTCGTCAAAGAACACCACCACAAACTGATCCAGATATTGGTGGAACACCTTGTTCATTAGGTTCATAAACACTGCTGGTGCATTGGTTAGCCCAAACGGCATAACCAAAAACTTAAACTTCCCGTACCGCATCCTGAAAGCGGTCTTGGGAATATCCTCCCCCTTCACCTTCATCTGGTGATATCCCGACCTCAGATCAATCTTGGAAAATACCCGAGCTCTGCTCAACTGGTCAAAAAGATCGTCGATCCGCGACAGTGGGTATTTGTTCTTGATCATGAGGTTGTTGAGTGCCCTATAGTCAATACACATCCATACTGACCCATCCTTCTTCGGCACAAACAATACTGGTGCACCCCATGGCGACGAACTCGAGCGGATGAAGCCCTTGTCCTGCAGCTCATCCACTTGCTTCTTCAGCTCCACCAGCTTACTGTTGTTCACCCGATAGACATGCTGAGAGATGGGTTCCGCTCCTGGAACCAAGTCTATCGAACTCTATGTCTCTATCTGGTGGCAATCCCGGCAACTCCTCTGGGAAAACATCCATATACTCTGCTATCAAGGGGTATGGAATCGCCAGCTCCTCGACGAGACTCCACAGAAGACTCCGCTGCTCTGCTCTGCCTGACGTCTGGAGTACTCTAACCCTGGCTCCCCCGACGCTCTGAAGAGAACTCTACCCCCTCTGCAATCAATGCTGGCATGGTGCCTGCTCAACCAATCCATGCCTAGTACTACATCGTAGTTCGGCAATGACATTACGAGCAGGCTCACCTTCAACTCACGGCCTCCCAAAACTACTCTCCGACCCTTACAAACATCACTCACGAGGATAATACTACCCCCAATCGTGATCTTGTAAGTCCTAGGCAACGATTCAGCTACGATACCGTGTCTAATCGCAAAAGATACTGATATGAAGCTATGCGAAGCACCGAAATCGAATAATGCAAAAGCTGGACTGGAGTCAAGAAGAATCGAACCTGCGATCAGCTCTCCGATGGCCTCCGCATCCTCTGCTTCCATGGCAAATCCTCGCCCTTGATGGCCTCCCCTGGCCTGCTGCTGGTGCTGGACGAACCTCTGCTGCTGCGTCTGTAGGACTGGTCCCCTCTGCTGGCCTGCTGGAGCTCTGACTGCTGCTTCCTGAGCTGCTCGTCCCATGCGGCACTCCCTCATCTGGTGGTCTGCTGAGCCACACACCAGACACTGGCCCAGCCTCTTCTGACACTCATTGAAGACATACCCAGGCTTCTTGCAGTAGGCACAAGTGACACCCTGTCTCTGACCCTGCTGGTGCTGTCTCGACTGTTGCTGCTGGTGAACTGGCCTCTGCTGGATCGACTGCGGATGGAACTGCCTCAGCTGCTGGTGCTGAAAGTGGGGCTTCTTGGCCTGGCCTCCGCTGCTGCTGCCCCCAACTGGGTCTCGTCCCCTCTTGAGCCTAAGCTCAAGATCATCCTCAGCCAATAAGGCTCCCGTTAAGATCTCCTTGAATGTGGCATCCCTGTTGCCCTTGGTCAGGGACTTGACCTCCTTGACCAGACTCTTCCGAAACCTCTGGGCCTTCGCCGTCTCGCTCAAGCCCTCTACGAACCTACAGAGACGGCCGAACTCCCCTGTGTACTCCTCCACTGAAAGGCTCCCCTGGACTAGGCTCTCGAACTGCGACTCTAAGGCTCTGAGCGCTGAATCTGGGAAGAACTTCTTCTTGAAGAAGCCCTTGAACTCCTCCCAAGTCTGCCCAGCTACCCCCATCCTGGGGTCTGACTGATACCAGGTGCGAGCAAGATCTCGCATCCGGCTAGCTGCGGCATCAATCTGGAGATCTGCTGGTATCCGGGCCAGAAGAAAGATCTCCTCTATATGCTCGATCCACTCATCAGCATATAGTATCCCCTCTATCTCCAGAAAGTCTCTGGGCTCATCTTCTGGAACTGCTCTATCCCTGGTGTCCTCGGCTGATGGACCACTGGTCGAGCTGCAACCGTCGTAAGGGCCAACTCCATGCCCCTGTCCTATCGAGCCTGCTGCCGGTCCATGAACTACTGGAAGTATAAGAACATCTGTGCTGCATCCACGTATCCTGTAGGCGGTGACTGCTGGAAGTGCTTCTCTGCGATGACTTGGTCCTGCCTCCGAGCCGGTAGAAGTATACCCTATCTTGCTGCTACCGAGGTCTCAATACGAGCAGAGGTGGCAGGAGCTGCAGTCCCCTGGCCCTGCTGTACTGGCTGAGAGGTAGCAGTCCCCTCTATAGCATCCCTATGAATGGTACGTTGCGATCGAGTGTCTACCATCCTAAAGATAGATAAACAAGAGTATCAATTTCTGAGAAAGAAGCGATATAACAAAGGCGGACAATTAAAATTCAAAAGGATCAGCTGACAATAAGGATTTAGATGGCAATAAAAGAATTTTTCCTAAAGTGATTGAGTACCTTAAAATCAATATCCTATATCCTACTGTAGGCTGTAGTGATACTCTAATTCGAATACCACTACACTTCTAGTCTAGACCTGCATGGGCCACCACTAAAAACGTGTCACGACCCGTACCCTAGAGTAAGGGCACGAGACGTAGGTACGTCCATCCTATACCACAGTGTCGGTGGTAGAACGCTATCCTAGGTCACAATATCTAATAATAATATACTAAACAGTTTATACTCTCCGAATGGGGGTAATATAGCTGTAAATAAACTCAATCACAACTAAGGAAGAAGAAAGCACGATATGATATAGTACTCAAGGAAAACAGATGATAAAGTAGTCTAAGATAACATCCCAGCAATATCCAGAGTACAAACTCAGCTAGAAGATATGAAAGAATAAGATAAGGCCTAACTAGCTAGTCTAGGCAATGGGGGTAATGTCCTCAGCTAGAGCTGGGTCTTCCTGATAGTCCAGCTCGCAAGTGTCATCTAGGACTGCCCCGTAGAAGGTATCCACACAGGCCTTCTCCTCGTCCTCTGTAATATTTTCAACAGGTCCAGTCAGGACATGAGCGAGCACAATACATCTCAACAGTTCATAGCAGGTTAGAAAACATAATCATGCAGTAAAGTAAGATACAGGTACTGAAAGAAGTGCAGTATGTAAACAGAGAGAGAACTGTAATAGAAATATCTACTATAAATAGAGACTAACAGTGGCTAGTGAGTCAGAGTATAATATAGACATGTAAATGGCATAGAAGATTCTGATGCTACACTATGGAAAGATTCTGATGCTATACTACTTGGATAGTATTCATATATCTATTTCTACTCCCCCGTACCCCCAATCAATATACAAGGATCCAATGAGGTTATTTTATGATTCTATGCAAAGGCCCCCGAAGGGTGATACATGGATGTCCCACAAATAGGGATTCTAGGAGATTCTAGAAAGCCTAGTAAATGGGATAAGGATTCAAGGAGACTCTGCGATCATAAGAGTATATGTCACAAGTGATCAATGAACCAACGAAGCATAGTGATACGCCATGTAAGTGAAACGCACAGAACATGTAGTACCCGATGCTCCCTAAGGATAACATCTCAAGAAGGGATCCATATAGTACCAATCCGTGTGACCAACGTGACAGTAACAAGTAAAGTAATTTAATGCAGGAAATAATTATAAGCAGTATATGAAATATTCAGAGAATGTACTCGCCTGGTATCTGAGTGTCCAATATGAAAGTACTGTCCGAGGAGTGGTGTCTGGCTCCTAATCAGAACAGCACAAGTCACAAAAAGTCTAAAATGGTAAAATGAAGTACTACTATGCACTCTACATAAGTCTAGGTCAATCTAGGCCAAAGTCAACTCTTAGTCAACTCTGGTCAACCCTAGAAGTCAAACTTGGTCAACTATGGTCAAACTAGGTCTAACAAGTCTAAACTAGGTCAATCTAGCCTATACTAGTCTACATTAGCCTATACTAGGCCTAACTAGTCCATACCAGTCTAAACTAGGCTAAACTAGCCTATGCTAGCATACCAAGTCCTTACAACTCATACCACACAAGTCAAACCAAACATCACACAACCTAGTTTACATCTAGGCCTACACATGAATTCACATAGTAAATATATATATATACTAGGCTAAACTAGCCTATATATATATATATATATATATATATATATATATATATATATATATATATATATATATATATATATATATATTTTGTATATATATATATATATATAATATATCAAAAAAAAAAAAAATATATATATATATAGGCTACCTATATGTATATCACACATGCATGTATATAATACATATATAATAATACATCCACATATTATCATATATAAGATACCTACATATATGTATCCACATATCTACACAATACATTATATACCTAAATAGATGCATACATATACATTACACACACATACATAAATAGATTATTTATATACATAATACATATGATATATATAAATATATATATACATGATATAATAGAGAGTGTATATGTGTGTGTGGGCAGAGAGTGAGTGAGGAATGCGTATGTGTGAAGGGTTACACATAGGTGTGTGTGTAAACTGTGAGTGAGCTGTGAGAGAGTGAAATAGTGTGTGTGTGTGTGTTAATGAAGAGTGAGGGTGAGTGAAATATGTGTGTGTGTGTGATGAAGAGTGAGGGTGAGTGTTTTAGAGAGTGAGGGTGAGTGAGGAGTGTGTGAGTGAGCTGTGAAATCTGGAAATATGAACAACATAGGAAGGAAAGGAATTCAATGCACAAAATCAGAATATGAAACTGAAACAGTTTCCAGTTTTTTCCCACTGTTCAAACCCCCATTTTGAATGCAATATTCCACCAAACAACACAAAATTTGACACACAACTAGATTACCTATAGGAGAATCAATTTAGGAACTAAAACCAATATGTTAACAGCATTAATTAGGCTAAATTAGATGACAAAGTTCACTTATCAAAACTGGAATTTCAGAAAATAGGTACACAATTTCAGAAATTTGGTAAATGAGAAAATACCTATTGAAAACACATTAAAATACAAATTAATAGGTTGGTAATGAACATACACATTGTACACGTGTCAAACAATATGTTCGTGTCCACCAAAGTGGACACAAACGTGTCCAAATGATTCCAGACACGAAACAGTGCACACAGGCACTGTTCAGTGCACTGCATCATGATCATGTGCACGCGTGTCGTGCACACGACACAGTCCAACCCAGGACTCGTGCACACCAACCTAGGTCGACCACCTATAGGGCTACACAATAGGCTAGCTAACACGTGTCCAAGTCGTGTCAGTGAGTGATACGAAAACCGTATCAGTGTCAAGAAATCCCGACTGGAACTGACAGCCCCGACCAGTGCAAGGAGGATTACTCCCTCGACACGCCACGTGGGCCCCTGAAACTTGACACATGGCGTGTCAGTGGGTTCCCCATGGGGTAAGTCAAACCTCGTGTCCAGTGGCCGCATGTCGTGTCCGGTACAGCCCCCGAACAGCAGGGCAGGCAGTCCCGAGCACGCGCGAACGTGTCCCTGTGTCCAAACAGACATGACACCAGACCAAAATCACCTCAGTCCATAAGAAACGTGTAAGCGACAACAAAATAATAATTTTTATCCAATTAGTTTCTACAAATTAGGTCAAAATGCCCATTGGGGTATTTCATCAAACACATGCAATGTGACACTGATACGTGTCCAAATAGGACACGAATTGGACTCAAATTCTAGGGTTTTCTATTCCTACAGTTAGGTTAGGCCTAGGGCTCCCTACATATGCAATAAAACTAGAATTTTATGGTATAGATTGGAAGTTACCTCTGTGTATCAAAATCCCCAAAAAGCTCTAAAGAGAGGTGTTCCTCTTGAGAGTCAAACTTCTCCAAAATGATTTGAATCTGAGAATAAAATATCACAACAGCAAGAACACTCAAATTAAAACCTATTGCAATTTGTTTGGGGGGAAAATGGAGCTAAAATGGAATTTCTAGGGATTTTAGAAGTTGAGAAATTATCTCTTTCTAAAGCTTGTTCTTCCTTAGAGGCTAGCCCTAATTTCTAAGAGAATATTTATAAGGGGGGAATCCCTAGGTTGGGTTAAGTGGCTGGACAATTAATGTTAGGATTAGGGTTGGGCACTTGGCTAATGGGCTTTGGGCTTAGTCATAAAACAATGTCTCAAAAATCACAAGTTATGACTGGTGATCAAAATCTTTCTATTATAATCTCTATATTCCTAATTGATTTCACTAATTAGAGTATGGTTAACTTAACTTAACCTAGGGTCTCATATCTAGCCAAGTCCAACTCAACTAGGGCTAGGTCATAAAGTCGAAGCTAGTCAAAGTCAACCTAGTCAACCCTCATTCAAACAATTCCAAAATAATTTCTAAAAATTCCCATAAATTCAAATAAATTCTAATAAATTCAAATAACCCCAAAAATGTCAAAAATACCCTCAAACTAGAAATGTGGTAGAGACAAATGGTATGACAAGTATACCTGGCATGATTATCTCGAATTGTTGTTGCGACGGCTAACACGACATGACACGACCTGACAAGAATGATTGACCTGGACATCGTGGACGATTGTGTTTGTACAAATAAACAATTACTGTCTTGCATCATGTCTAGGATAGGGATCCCTGAGTACCATGGTCAGGGATACCTACTGAATTGACTAAGGCTAATTAACTAGAATAATTTAGTAGACATGAAGAGATTTCCCAGCTACAAGCAATCCCGTTATCTGGGCGCATTCTTTGGACTTGTAGCCTACCGACGAGTAGGGCACATTTCCAGCACACAGTCACATGTTGCATTCTTCATAAACGGACATTCGACCAGGATAATCGGATGGTCTGCAGGGCTTATGGCTGTTGGGATAATCTTAGTACATCTTGCTAGTAACTAGGCTGGTGATAACCCTAGTTAGTTGAAAGTATCAAGCCGTACTCATTGCTTGGCCGTGATTGATTGGATGGAATTTAGCCCAGCTTAGTCTTGCCTTGATCCTGTGCAAGATTGTTACATGACGGGATTATTTATGCTCGCCTTAACAATAACGATCGGGGGTCCAGTTCTGTTCAGACGAAGGGTTACAACTCCGGTCCTTGTTTGGTTTAAGAGTTGTAACCTGGCTCCCGGAGCAGTTCTGTGTCCTTTTTTCGTTTATTATCTTATCGTAACCCCATGCCACGTTCGTCATGTTTTACCTTACCTTAATACCATGACTAGTTATGCTTACCTTGACAATATTGATCAGGGGCCAGTTCTGTTCAGGCGAAGGATTACAACTCCGGTCCTTGTTTGGTTTAAGAGTTGTAACCTGGCTCCCGGAGCAGTTCTGTGTCTTCTTCTCGTTGTTGTCCTAATTGTATCTCGTGTCATGCTTGTCCTGTTTTACACGAATATGACATGACATGGTGACCTATGATTGCCTTAACAATAAAGATCATGGGCAAGGTTCTGTTCAGGCGAAGGGTTATAACTCCAATCCTTGTTTGGTTTAAGAGTTATAACCTAGCTTCCGGAGCAGTTCCTTATCCTCTCTTCATTTATTGTCTTATTTTTACCCTATGTCAAGACTAATCATGTTTTACTTACCAATAGTATTTGAGACGAGTTTCTATTCAGGTAAAGGGCTACAACCCCGGTCCTTGTTTGGTTTAAAGGTTGTGACCTGGCTACTTGAATGGTTTCTTCGTACTCAGTTTACTGTTGTTATCTTTATTAATATCAGTTCTTTATTTATTTATCATCTTTAATACTCTATTGTGATATGCTAGTTTTAGTTCCTAAGTGAAGCCTCCCTTGTGGCACTTGCTCTTTCTGGGGTCTGACCCAGCTGGTTTTGTGTGGCCAGATATCAGAGCAGCACCAGAGGTTCTACCTACCTTCCAGCCAGATGGTGGCCACCAGGCGTAACCCTGGCAACGAGTGGGTTTCTTTTGTTTTCCCACTTCATTGTAAATTATTCTTTTGAGGCGTTTAGCCGACGAGTACGTGTTAGCTCGGTTGCACCTTTATTTACTATCTGCCTACGGGCTATAACATTATTGACAAATCCTAGGGTTGATCATGTATGACTAAACTCTTGCTAATCTTCACATTTTGTACGACTAGCTTCATGATCAGCTGAATATGTAATGTTTGGGATGCCTTACTATTGTATATTTGGTGATCTTACATCTTGTAATTATTAGTACTTGTTTGAGATTGAGACAATAGGCTTGCTCATGACCCTAGGAGACAGTTGGCTTGTCGTTAAACCCTCATATATCTAGACAATCGTGACCGTATAGTGAGATGGATTCCGTTTCATTATGCGTAGCTGGCTATGTATGCCCCCGCTCTCCAATATTCTGGTTCTGGGGCGTTACAGTGGTGAAGTCTCAAGGCGGTAGAGATCGGTCGGACAGCGGAGCACATAGACTCGAAGAGGTGGCGGCACTACTCGTCGGAGGAGACTCAGCCAGCGGATGTGCAGCGGCTATGACGACGGCTCCAGAATTTAGGGTTAGGGTTTCTGGGTTGTAAATGTGTCAGTATCCTGTGAATCAGGACACGAGGAACTTGGGGATTCAGAGTCTGTGAATCTATATCGTGTCCAAGTAGTGTTGGACACAGAAATAAGATTTGGTGGTTGAGTAAGAGTGTCCTTGGGGTTGGACACGAAACTTTGTAAATGTAATAGCTAGATATGAAGGAAATGTGATGGGCACGGTAGGAGATAAAATGGGGAATGGGACACATAAATTTATTGGTAAGTTACAAGTTGGACACGATCATTACGACTGTTTGCCATTAAATATCAAGAACAAGAATTACAGAGGAATTGAACTTGATTGCAAACTTGCTTGTACAAGAGAAAGCCTAGAAAGAAATCCTAGGAAACAATCTAAGTACAATTGTTTAGTTTTTGATTCTGGGGGTGACGATAGAGGCTCAGAAAAGTGTAGCAACTCTGCCTTACTCATTGGACTATCTGACATGGTCCTTGCTCTTAAAAAAATTGGCCTTCGTAGGTTGACAGCCTTTTGCATGGGTGTGGTACCCTGCTATTTATAGTGATAGATATCTTGAGCCGCATAGATGGCTATGTGGCCACGTGGCTACAACAGCACACAAAGACCCGCTCTTTGGCCGCCAGCTGATGACTTGTTGAGATTTCTTTGCAGCAAATCGGGGTGGTTGAGACTTGGTTAGCCTGCCACATGTTCTATCGCAGGATATGATCAATCTGCTTGAGTCATTTTGAGCCGCATAGGTCTTTTAGTGTTCGGCCATGCTGGGCCGCATAAGACTCATGCGGCTTAGGTTACAGTCTCCCTTAGTCTGCATGTAGCTTGGGGACTTTTGAGCCGTATAGATTCTATATTCTGGGTCGCATAAAGCTCATACGGCTCTGGTTGCAGTCACCCTTGGCCGCATGAAGCGCATAGATTGAACCACATAAGGTTCATGCGGCTCGGGTCACAGTCTTTCTGGCCGCATGACTATGTCCAGGCACGTGGACCCTGTGTCACGTCTTATCTTCTTTTTGTCAGAGTGTCAGCTGTCAGTTTTGTCAGTTTTGACAGAGTTTGTCAGCTTTATCAGAAGGGCTGATCAGCTTGGACGCATAAGTAACTCTTCCTTCTGCGGCTCAAATCAGTCTGGTTGCTTTTGATATATAATCCGAGGTAGTGAAGATGGGCCGCAGGGACATGTCGAGCCTGTCATGCGACTCTTCTTTATGTGGACCAATTTGGCCCAAAGTACTCATGTAGTCAGTTGTGATCCGTATAAACCCCATATTTTCCATGCTTCTATAAGACCCCTTTCAAAGTTTTCAAATTACAAATTTGGAATACTTTGATTAAGAAGCATGGAGATATGTCAAGCCGTAGGGAGTCTTCGAGTCAGGAGAGACCTTGAGTCGGAGGGACATTTTGAGCCGCAGGTAGATCTTGTGCCGCATGGAGATCTTGTGCCGCAGGGAGATCTTGAGCCGCAGGGAGATCTTGTGCCGTAGAAAGATCTTAAGCCGCATGAAGATCCCATCCAGACTACCAGCTGTCACTACTGCATTTAATGTCTTAATTTGGTTTTGGATTTGGGTTCTATTTTCGAGATAAAGTTGACGGTTACTAAGGATAAAATCCCCAAATGTCATCATTATTTTTAATGGACTCGAGAATCGAAACGACGCTCTTTCGAAAACCTTATAAATATGGGTCATTCGGAGAGAGATTTTTCTTTTTCACCTTTTTTACCTTCTTCTCCTTCATCTTCATTGTCCCAGTTAGCCATGGCTCCAAAAGCTTCCAAGTCGACTGGTGCTGCGACAAAAGGGAAGGGACTCGCTTCTCCGTCGAAAGCTGCAGACTCTAATTCCATTCATCCCGACGTGCAACCCCCTATCAAGGGTAAGGATGGTGGAAAAAATGACGAGTAAATTTTGAATGGCCATATCGCATATTTTATGCACGGGCCTGTCATGTACTGCCTCTGTGCTTTAGGCATGATTGATGCATGCCCTATCTCATTGGACCACATGTGTTCTGTATGATGGGGTCGCATGGGCTGAAGAATGACTTTGTTTTCTTCTGACTGTTAACCCCTTTCCTCCTTTTCATATTTTGTAGGGGTCTGGCTAACAAATTTCTCCAGGACCGGTATCGACAATTTTGGGCATGATGAAGATGCAATACTTGACACACACATCAGAGAGCTCAAAACTCATCGTGCTTTGGAAGGGTTTTCCTCAGATGGTAGAAAGAACCTTTATACATCGGAGAGTCGGACGGTGGTTAGGCATCATCATAAAAGTTCTGTTTTTACGGTTCTCCAATAGGCAAAAGCAACACTAGGGATGTTGTTTTGAAGGTATGGTCCTTTGGAGGAACGGGCCTAGGATGTCCACAATACGGAGGAGAGAAAACCAGTATCTGTAGATGCTTTTAGCATGCTATATTTGCCTTCGTCCGTGCAGCTTCTCGAATATTCAACAACCTTGTTTGCTTCTCAGCAGTAAAACATGACTTCTTTCGAGGGCCACGAAACTGTTCTTTGATGAAGGCAAAGTACTGCCAAACTGACCAAACTATGTGTTGCTGGATTTTCTTTTCTTTTTTGCTGCCGATGTAGTCCTATGAATGTAACTAATTTTGAATAAACAAAATACATTCACTCCATTCTGCTTGTGGTATCTGTGGTGCTTGTACTAGAGGGTCTAATACAGCAATTATGTTTGATAAAGGATATCCCACTGGGGTACTTTTTCTGGACCTATTGCCCTTTTGTGCATCTGGAGATGCGAGCAATAGATTTAAATGATATTTTGTGGACCTATTACTCTTCTATGCACTGGTGGTACGAGTAATATATTAGGATGACTTCTGTGGACCTATTACCCTTTTGCATATTGGTGGTACGGGTAATAGATTTGAAACGAAATCTAACAGAGGTAATATGGACGTGACAGGTTTTATGGTCTTAACACCATATCTTTTATCCCAGGTTGGGTACAGATGTTAAGTCAAGAGACTATCGGTATTAGAGGTAATATGGACGTGACACACGATAATCAGGAATAATTTTTGGTGGACCTATTACCCTTCTGTGCACTGGTGGTGCGAGTAATAGATTTTGAGACAAAACCCAACAGAGGTAATATGGACGTGATAGGTTTTGTTGTCTTAACACCATATCTTTTATCCCGGGTTGGGTACAGTTGTTAAGTTAAGAGACTATCGATATCAGAGGTAATATGGACGTGATACACGATAATCAGGAATAATTTTTGGTGGACCTATTACCCTTCTGTGTGCTGGTGGTACGAGTAATAGATTTTGAGACAAAACCCAACAGAGGTAATATGGACGTGATAGGTTTTGTGGTCTTAACACCATGTCTTTTATCCCGGGTTGGGTACATGTGTTACGTTAAGAGACTATCGATATCAGAGGTAATATGGACGTGATACACGATAATTAAGACCAGGAAGTTTGCTCAGAAATAACGATAAGCTGGGTAGACACTTGTGTGATAAAGCATTAGAGTGAAAGTTCAGAGGTATCAGCATACATGACTCACCACTCAGGAAGATGCGATGTGAATCCAAAATAGAGTCTAAGTTCAGAGGTACTAGGTGTACATAACTCGATGGCCTGGGAGATTTGGTCGTTTGAGGAAGAACCAGCATGTCCTTAGACATATTATTTCTTCATAAATTTGTCTTTTATGGGCATCATAAGCAAGTCTCCGTTCTGCTTCGCGAGTCGGTATGCGCCGTTGGAGAATACGGTCTCGGTGATGAATGGACCCTCTCACTTGGGCTAGAATTTGTCGGCGGTTTTGTGAGTCTTGACCATCGGTCTGCGAACGGCCAAGACGAGATCGCCTATTTGGAATGTCCTCTGCTTGACTTTCTTATTGAAGGGCCGATAGATGCGTGCTTGATAGAGATTGATGCTTTGTTGAGCTTGCAAGCGTTTCTCGTCTAAAGCTTCCAATTCTTGTAGCTGCCAGTGGTAGTTATCGTCCGATGTCAACCGGTAAGTAAGGACCACACGAAGTGAGGGGATCTGAGTTTCCAATGGAAGAACTACCTCCTCTCGTACACCAGAGAGAACGGTGTATTTCCTGTAGCCGTCCGACTCATAGTGCGGTATGCCCATAAGCATTTGCCTAACTTTTTATTCCAGTCGCATTTGTTTGACGACACGAACTTCTTGAGAAGCTTGATTATGATCTTGTTAAAGGCTTCGACCAGCCATTTGCTGATGGGTTTTCCCCTGTAGGTTTGACCTAGGCTAAGTAGGCATCGGCATTCTGGAGTGTTTCGCTCAATGCGACATGAAGATCTTTGGAGAGCCTTAGGAGCTCTATAACGATAACTTTGTCGGCGTATTAGCCAGTTGTGCTAATATGTCAAAGTTGTAAGGTCTCTCCAATCCCTGAGGTATATCCTTATGGAGCAGCCTGTTGAAGCGAGTTTCTTTCGGCTTGGACCTGTCTGCTGGTGGAGGCTGAGATGGCCCCGAAACCTCAATGGCAGACAGTGTTGCTGGCTGAGGGTCTTCAACTGAACTACCCGGAGTGGGCTGGACTTATGCCCTAGACCGAGTAACAACAGCCACCGCCTCCTCAGCTTCGGTTGAAATTATATGGCAGGATTTGGACTTCCTGTCCTTCTTCTTGTTGGTTGGAGATGACACCGCCTAGGTAACTTCGGACACTAAGTCTGGGTGCACCCACATGACCTCTCCTCGTGACGTGGTGAGAGGTACTGTCACGTCCCGATTCGTAGAGTCATTTATTCATATATTTTATCTCTTGGAATCGATCGTCTTCGCTTGGGCGTAATGTCGTACAAGTCTGGTATTATACTTGTACAAGGCAAAGATGGTACATAATTGATTATCTTCAAAAAGAAACACATCGCAGCGGCAGAAGCAAATAAATTGAAGTTAATGAGGACAATCTTTCTCATTGAATAAAAATACATCACTTCTTTATAGCAACAGAGAAAAAAGGATAACTTGAAGTCACACAGAGATATATAGAACTTTATTCTCTTTATTGATAATTGAAGAAGAGTACAAGACTTGTATTAAAGTACAAAGCTTACAACCAATCTCACTTTACATTGAAAGCCAACTGAACGATGCTATACAGCTTACATCTGATACTTAGATACATTAGATTACAACTCGATATACCGACTTAGCTTACAACTCACTGGTACAGCTGATTACAATATTCCATACATTATGCCCTTTATAAACAGAAGACATCATCTTGTACAAGGAGAGCTTCTGCATGCCCAATAAATCTTTGATGCCGCAGGACCGATCAAGCCAATCTTCGTGTACAAAACATCCCAAGCCCGAGCACCTGCCTACAAAACGTGGGTCAGCCCATCATCTATGTACTGGCGAACAAAATCCAACCCACTCACCTAAACCAACACTAACTGGTCAATTTTAGCAGGCATTTAATAGAATGATCTTTCTACTTGGGGCCTAGCATCAGTTTACAGTTCATGGGCAATAATCATAGTGAAACATGTAAACTTGTTATCTTCTTTCTTATGTAAAGGCAACAATAAAACATACTCAGTGTTATCAAGTTCTGACAGTGTACATTTAGAGGCATCTTTTAAGCGTCGTTGAGTTAACATTAGCCAAACATGTTATAGGTATTCTTTTAGCAAGGCAACACTCCAGCATATTGTATTTAACATGTTGAGCATGTCATAGAGTTCTATTTTTAAAGGCAACAACATAACATCGTCTTGTTTAGCATGATTAAGCAGACAATTCAACCAACATATATTGCATGTATCATATTTAAGTGATTTCTTACCGATATCCGACTCCACATACCTGCATAAGAATACTGGATAATATGATATACTTACTCTGTCTGCACAAAACATTCATTAGCATGCATCATGACTACATGACCACTGGTGCTGCGCACCATTTAAAGACTTTGCCATATAGGACTTCATAGGGTATGGGATGTGCCCTTCACCAGGTTGCGAGCCCGAATGAAGGTCCCAATACCACATGCCACCAATGCACGCTGATTCCCTCCTAGGACGACTCGATCCTACCGTCGCGGGTACCGTTCGAGGAAATAACACCTTGTATACAAGTTTGCCCATGGTCATGCGAATGCGTGTCTGACCCGATCGTGTTCGAAGTCGCATGATAAAATATTAGGATAAGTAAAGGCAACATTTCATTATCTTATCTTTCCTACATTACCACCTATTCACTTGGTGATCTCAACGATCCCAAGCCTCATCATTTCTTATTGCATCAATCATTGCAACATTTCTTATATCATTCCTTTCTAAGAGGAACAAAAAATATTTCATTCATCTCAATAGGACCTGCAGCATTTCATTCATTTCATAGGGACAATATTCTTTCTTTCGTTGCTTATAAGGAAACAGACAACATCAACAGTTATACAGAAGGTACATAACTGAGGTATTTTATTCAGTTCTTTGTGTTAATGGCATAACTAGTTCATTTCTCATGTATCGTTCACATAGCATATCGTTACTCAAGTATTTCATTGCTTAAGCAGTGTTAACAGAAGGGACGTTATCAATTCATTTCAAGCATCAAGTCATATTAGCAGTTCAAGTATGATTCATTCAGCATTTCAATATTCATGCCTTATTCATTTCAATAATTCTCAGCATAAGCATCTCTATTATTCAGTAACTAAAACATGGAACATTTAGGGATAATTTATAGCATCACGTTATTCCATTTATTAAACATGCAAGAATAAGGAGGAAGGAGGACAGTTCCACTTGTCTTGTATAACGGTCTTCTTGCTCCGATCATACTAATCTTCCAATGGACATAGCTCCACCGACGAGCCACGTTCCAATACTTAATCCGTCTAGCCAGCTAAAAGAGACAACATTAGTCTCAATTCTCCTGATTCCCAACATAAGTCACGGTCCAACATTTTGATAGCATCCAACAAGCCAACCAAATGCCTCGTGCGGAGCGGGGCATTACAGGTACCAAGCCAGTCGTCTGGTCCCGGACGGAGGAAAGATTAGTAACCTCCATCATTGCCCGAGGGACAGTTATTGCCCCGTCTTGAGTATTTATTGGAGGGAAGTCACCGAACTGAATTGATACCATGTTTGTTGCCACGGTAACCTCTTCAAAATCTAGCGACAGAGCTTTGGAGTCGATAAGACTCTAGATGTACCGCTTTAGTTGAAAGCAGTCATGAGTGGAATGATGAACATAGCGGTAGAAGTGACAATATTTTGGGTCCTCCATCTCCGCCGCTCGAGACTCGTGCCTTGGTGGAGGGAGTTGGATCATGTCCCATTGCAAGAGCATGTCGAAGATAGGCTTGACATGACTATCTTCGAATGAGTAATTCACCTTGGGCCACTGAGCTTCTACCTGCTTTTATTCAGGCTTCTTGGTCGTACCAGTAACTATGGCCTGTTTTCCTTTATTGTCTCGATTATTGGAGGTACCATCGGTGTTGTTGTTATTGGGGGTGGTACCAGGACATTTGCCTTCGTCCTTCATCCGGGATGTGTAATCCCAGTTGGCGAGCCTTCTTTAACATCGCCTCCGTATTGGTGGCGCTTATGATGAAGGTCGTCTAATCTCTGAACTAATCTTCACCCATCCAGAGGTTGATTGCGGGGAGCAACTTATTCAGGCAGATTTCAATCAAGGAGCTTTCGGGATTGCCTTGGGGCAATCTCATTACGGTTTGGCGGAATCGCTCGATATAGTTCCTTGTTAGCTCCTTCTCCTCCTAAACGATGTCCATAAGGGACGACATTGTCACATCATGTCCCACTTCGTAGAATCTCTCTAGGAACATGTGCTCAAAGCCGTCAAAAGAATGGATGTAGTTGTCCGAAAGGTTACGGTACCAGTCGAACGCGATTCCCTCCAATGCTCCGATAAATAATCATGTAAGGATGGCATCACTATACGACAAATGGTCTGTTGTGACCTCAAAATATGTCATGTATCGACTAGCAGAGGTCTTCCTGTCATACGAATCGATATGAAACGGTTTGTACCGGGGTAAAAAAGGAACATCTCTCCACACAACAGGATACGGCTGCCTTATTATCTCGGAAGGAGTCTCGGGCATTAAACGTTGCTCGAAGCTCCTGGACTTCCTTCCTTGCCTCTTTGGTTTTGTCTTTAGCTGAAGGAGCGGATGCTCCTAGAGGATTGTCATCCAAAGGAGGAGAGGTCGTGTTGGAGTTCACGTTGATTGTGGGTCCCAAGCTTGTTTTTCCAGGCGTCCTTGCCGGTTGAGTCGGCAAGGCAGCTTTGATTTCGTCTACTGACTTGACCAGGGACATGAGCATGGCTTCAAGTACTTCTTGACGTTGTCAATCAATAGGTCCTTCATGGTCATCGCCGGCCATAAAGACCGCCCGCACGTTGGTAGACGTGGAAGGGACTGTTGAAGAAGTGCTCTCCATGTCGTATCTTCGTACAGAGAAATCGTCGAAGAACGTCAGAATGTCCTCTTCCTCGGACTCGAAAGGGGTGCTACCCCCTGTGCAGGAAGCCGCATCGTCTTGGCGATGGTGGTCACCCTCAAGGACGTCCACGTCTGTTGCATAATTCTAGTGGATCGCTACCCCCTGTGTATGCTCTTGGAATACTGGGTTGTCGCATATATTGAGGGGACTGCTACCCCCGGCTTCATCTACCCCCAGAGAGGTCGAGGATGCACCTCTAGGTGTTGGGAGCTTCTTTCTGGATCGAGTGCTAGGTATACACCCCCTGTGCCTGTCGGTGGCAATCCTCCAGAGGAGAGTTTCCTTGCAGTGCTGGCTGAGATTGCCGAGCTGGAAGAGCCTGTCTTCTTTCTTCCCTTGCCGGAAAGAACCTTCCGAGTTGAATTACAGGAGGCGAAAGAAAATTCCTCGTCTTCTGGGATTTGTACCTGTTTCTCAAGTTGTTGTTGAACAGGTGCTGGCTGGTACAGTCGTTGAAAAATGGACTGCCGATCTTCAGGTGCTGCTGACTTATTGCAGCAGCAGTTGATGATGACCTGGGTGCAACAATGTCCCAAAAAGGGCTCATCAGATGCCAAAGTTGCTTCTTTCTTCTTGCGTTTATGAGTATCACCTCTCGTAAGTCGATAGCAGACTGATCTACCTTTGCATCTAATTTGTGGACTCGGGTATCCCGAGCACACGGGTGCGTAGGCATCATGTTTGCTCCTTGATCCGAGGCTAGTAAAAGTACTTGCTCTCAATCGTTGGAGGGAGACTTTTGAGACCCACCCCGTCCGTTAGCCCTGGAGGACTGGACGCGGGTGGTTCTGTACAACTTTCCATCAGGAGCCCGTATAACAGTTAACGGTGCTCGCTTATGGTCAGTAACTTGGACAGTTGACTGGGCTTGTTGGGCCCACACTGCCCTAGACTTGTTCGATTTAGCGCCTGAAGGCACATAGTAAGAAGAGTCCAGATTGGAATATTATATATTCTCAATGGGTCGCATGGAGTCGGGCCCGTATGAGAGACGGTCGAACACAGAGCTTCTGACAGGGTCGCATGAGACACCATGTCTGTAGCCAGGATTGGCTGTCGCATGGGCCATCTGTCTGCGGCCAGAGTAGGCTACCACATGGGCTATCTGTCTGCAGCCAGAGTTGGCTGCCGCATGGGCCATCCGCCTGCGGCCTGAGTTGGCTGCCGCATGAGCCATCTGCCTGCGGCCAAATTTGACTGCCGTATGGGCCATCTTCCTACGACCAGAGTTGACTGCCACAAGGGCCATCCGGCTGCGGCCAGAGTTGGCTGCCGCATATGCAGACTGCTCATCTTTCTTATGCGGCCTCTTCCACGTCCGCATGGACTTCCCTTGTACCCCCAAAAACTCATCATCGTAGTGTTTTCTTTTGCTGGATTTGGGGATAGTAGGGTTCTCCGCGGTCGGAAGCAAGGCCGCAAAAAAGCTTTGATCACCATCTTGGGCCGCAGAAGGAGCTTCTTCGAGAACCTGGTCGGGGGCAACAATTTTGCGCTTCGACGTCCTGTAGGTTCTCTTTGGGATGGCTTACTTCTGTGACGGGCTGGCACTCCCTTCAGAGAGGAATTCTTCGAATGCTCGTTGGTCAAAATAAACCACAAGCATTTGCTGCGTAGAGCCGAACTTGGATGCGTTGGATTGCGTTACCAACTTCTCATTAGAGGATAAGGAAGTCCCCAGCAGAGTCGCCATCGTGTTTGCCATTAAATATCAAGAACAAGAATTATAGAGGAATTGAACTTGATTGCAAACTCGCTTGTATAAGAGAAAGCCTAGAAAGAAATCCTAGGAAACAATATAAGTATAATTGTTTAGTTTTTTATTATGGGGGGGTGACGATAGAGGCTCGAGAAAGTGTAGCAACTTTGCCTTACTCCTTGGACTATCTGACATGGTCCTTGCTCTTGAAGAAATTGCCCTTCGTAGGTTGCCAGCCTTTTGCATGGATGTGGTACCCTGCTATTTATAGTGATAGATATCTTGAGCGGCATAGATGGCTATGTGGCCACATGGCTACAACAACACACAAAGACCCGCTCATTGTCCGCCAGCTGGTGACTTGTTGAGATTTCTTTACAGCAAATCTGGGTGGTTGAGACTTGGTCAGCCTTCCACGTGTCCTATCGCAGGATAGGATCAATCTGCTTGAGTCATTTTGAGCCGCATAGGTCTTTTAGTGTTCGGCCATGCTGGGCCGTATAAGACTCATGCGGCTTAGGTCACAGTCTCCCTTAGTCCGTATGTAGCTTGGGGACTTTTGAGCCGCATAGATTCTATATTCTGGGCGCATAAAGCTCATGCGGCTCAGGTTGCAGTTACCCTTGGCTACATGAAGCATATAGATTGAGCCGCATAAGGTTCATGCGGCTCGGGTCACAGTCCTTCTGGCCGTATGACTATGTCCAGGCACGTGGACCCTGTGTCACGTCTTATCTTCTTTTTGTCACAGTGTCAGCTGTCAGTTTTGTCAGTTTTGACAGAGTTTGTCAGCTTTATCAGAAGGGCTGATCAGCTTGGCCGTATAAGTAACTCTTCCTTCTGCGGCTCAAAACAGTCTGGTTGCTTTTGATATATAATCCGAGCTAGTGAAGATAGGCCGCAGGGGCATGCCGAGTCTGTCATGCGACTCTTTTTTATGCAGACCAATTTGGCCCAAAGTACTCATGGAGTCAGTTGTGATCCGCATGAACCCCATATTTTCCATGCTTCTACAAGGACCTTATAGGGATTTGGGAATGATTAGCACTAATGGAGATTTGCCCTATTTATAGGCTTGGTAGGCCCAAGAATCACATGACTAGGAATAGTCTAGAAGGAGTTAGTTATAACTAACTAAAAACATATGCTAATTAATTAAGAGCACATGCTAATTAACATATGTCTTAACTAATTAATTCTAGAAAGTTCCCACTCCAACTCTTGGGGCTAAAGGCTACTAGGAAATTACTAAATCTAATTATCCTGCCATGGTATTTACAAGAATGCCACTCCACTCTAATATGAATAAACTACTCCACCTTTAAATAATTATAGATTTGCCACTTCCTCTTCATTAGTTCCTAATTAGCCAACTTCTAATCCATAAATTACTAAAACCACTCCTAAAAATAAATAATAAAATAGGTAATAAAGAATTTGAAAAAATAGGATTTTTTGGGAATGGTAGTTACAAATCTACCCACCTTAGAAATATTTTGTTCTCAAAATTTCAATTAGCACGATTATGCACGATTAAGAATACAGAAATAGCGCGAAGATCAAAATCTGTTAGACACGATCGGAAATAAAATCAACATTCAAGGAAAGAACCTATTTGGCACAACCAGGCATGACTAGAATCAATCAGATATAGAAATTTAAAATGGCACGATCAATAATGATAAAAAATTAGTCAGGCACAAAGTGAAACAAAATTTAGTTAAGACTAATCACGATAATCATATACAAGGATCTAAAATAGTTTAGCACAATTAAGCAATCGAATACAGAGATTTGAAAATTTATACGATTAATAATGATCAAGAATAGGCACGAGATGGAAATAAGATTTAGTCACGACTAGTAGAATTAAAGGCATCAAGGGGCGATCATTTAAGCACAATAAAAGTAAAAAATTTAGGCACCGAAATATAGCCAAAATAGTAGAGTCCTGGTTATATTAGAATCTAATAATGATTAAGATCAAAATCAAGACCAAAATCATTTGGCACGATTATATAGTCATGGTGGGCAAATCACTTGGCCATGACTAAGAATAGTCAAAATCATCTATGATCGAATACAGAATCAAAGTCATGTATATACGATCAAGAATCAGAATTTAGGTACGATATAGTTACGATCGATAGCCTAGTCAGGGAAAATCATTTACGCGGGAAAAATTAGAATTTTTTTTTGCCACGATCCGAATATAGAGCTGAAATGGTATAGTCATGGTCAATTAAAATACCTAGTCATGATCAACAATTGGGAATGTCTAAGGAGAGTCAAAATCACGATTACGATTAAACGAATTCTTTAGTCACGATCAATTCATTTAGGTACGAAAATAAAATCGAAAGTACTTAGGAATGGTCAAGGATGAAATCCTAAATCGTTTAGATCAATCCTAAATCGTTTAAGTACGATTAACGATATAATTGAAATATGGTCAAGGATGTTCAGGTACGAAATAGATGAACCAAATCGCATGGCATGATCAAATACCTAGAATAATTAAAATCATTTTGGATTATGATGATAGAATCAAGTCAAGGTAAGGTAAAAATTCTAAGTATAAAATGACCTGTCAGTAGAATATAGACGCAATTAAAGGCCATTCTAAGCACGATGGAGTGTAAAAGTTTAGGCATGATATAGATAATTCAAAATCGTATGAAACAATTTATGATTGTCCAAGGTCATCTAAGAATAGTTAAAAATATTTAGTTAGGAGTAAGTTATGATATAATCAAAATATAGGCAATATAATGATTAGTCAATAAAGTCAAGGATAATAGTCAAGGTCCTCTAGAAACAATTGAAGAGTGAAAGTGATGCACGATTTAGAAATAAATCGAAATGGTTGAAATTATTTAGGCACGGAAATAGGATTGAAGAAATCTAGTAATGGGTCAAAATAAGAATCTGAATTTAGTTACGATCAAGTTATAGAATCGAAAACTATTAATATTTCAAAAAATAAAATCTAAATATAGTCGTGGTTAGGGGATAATCGAAAGCTAACAAAGTTAGAGTTCAGACATGGTAGTTTAGAGAATCATTGAAAATCAAATGGAAAGGGGAGTCCTACTACAAGATAAGAAAAATCAAATGATTACAAGATGTGATAGAAAATAAAGGAAAAGTACAAGGTAATCATCTCACACTACTACAACTACTACAACTACAACTACTACAACTACTACTACAAGGTCCCACTGACCATTATTTCTCAAGCACTCCTTTATTTATAAATCCAGAAATGCAACTAACAGATCATGAATCCATCACTCTATGAGAATCAAACTCTAGAATCTCTTGCGTAGACAGTCTCTGACTTTATGGTCACTAGATCTATAATGGAGGCATTGTCCCAATCTCCCTCTGTATTCATTCCATTTGTGTTTTGGTCTCTTGCAGAAATTGCAAATAGCCTCACCTGCTTCTGAACAGGATCTAGTACTGGGAATAACTGCTACATTGGAACCCGATCCTAAACAATCTCCTGTTGACCATGATGGTGCTTCGCTAGTCCAGGATTGGGATCCTTGCCTTTATCATAATCTCTCTTGCATTTTAGATCCAAATTAGCCTCCACTCGCTGAGCTATGCATACTATATCAGTATAGGTGCTGGCACCATTAGTTATGACATAGATTCTAATCTCTTTAGTTTAGCCTTGGCAGAACCTTCGAGCCCTGACTTTAGGATCTTTCATCATGCTCCCAGTAAATCTACTATACCTGCTAAACTCAGTTGCATACTCATCAACTATCATATCACATTGCTCTAGATTCTAAAATTATCTCTCTAACATCTCTTTGGCAACGGCCGGGAAGAACTTCCTCTTGAATTGCTTTCTAAACTTCTCCCAAGTCAGATTAGGGTTTGCTGGCTTAGGTTTATTCCTAAACCAAGTTCTAGCTAAGTCATGAAGTTGGAGTCTAGTGGCTTCTATCTTCAAATCATCTGGAATCTGTACAACTCAAAAAACCCTTTCTATGTCTTCTAACCACTCATCAGCATATAATATCCCTTTAGTGCCATAAAACTCACGGGGATGCATTTTCTTAAAATCCATAATAGTTCCTTCCTTAGGTACAGAAATTCCCTGACTTGCTACTTTATCTATTGCTATCAAGGTTGCTAACTTAATATTCTCCATTCCTTCTTTCATAGCAGCTATCTATTCCCGCTGTGCTTCTGTTTGAATCTTGAATCATTCCTTTAAAAATCTCAAATATGTGCTCCCCACTCATAGGTAAATCCTCAGGAATAGCAATGGTCTCCTCATGAATAAGATTGGTCGGGGTAGATTCTTGGGTTGGAAGAGATGGAGGAGGTGAAGATGGTGAAGGAGTCTTGGTCCCTTTAGAAGACATGGGATGAGATGAAGACGATCCTTGGGAACCAGCAATGTCCAGATTACATCTTCAAGTCACTCTCTTTCCTTTAGCCATTCTAGAAAGAGAAGAGAAGATAATGAGATCCTAAGATGAAGTAACGTAGACTTATTTAAGTAAGCAACTAGTATAAGGAAAATGTGCACAGGATTCTAATAGTAATATACTCTTAAGTACAAGATTATAAGGAATAAGCAGATAGTTGGAATTGAAAATTCCTAAGTCATGATTGAGCATTCCTATTCTCGCAGACTCCCAATGTAACTATAATCATAAGCACCATTAGATAGGACCTACATGGGCCACCATAAAAATGTGTCACACTTCGTGCCGGTATATTTCGTTACGGGTTGTGAGCGCGTCCAGCCTACGACACGGAATTAGTAGTAGTTAGCCGTCTAGACCTTAATAGACATCAATTAATCTCAAGATCAATATTTTGCTCAATCATGACACTAGACAAGAAGCAAAACCAAAACCAAGCCAACACACGATCACAGCATACACTATCACTTTGAGTACATATACATGTTCTATCTTCGGAGAAATTCTGTAATCCATATCCTCAAGGAAATAACTCATACATCTAATACATCTGATACATCAAAAGTAATCTGTCCTAATCTTCTAGAGTCCTCTAGAACCTTCCTCGAGTCGTCTTCCAATCAAAGTCACATCCTCAAGCCCTGGCCTAATATGTCAACTTTCCAGTCAGGAAAGGAGCAAAGTACAACCCTCCAAACAAATGTTGCACGATACAAAATAAAGCGATAAAGTAAATACGGAAAATAAATGAACAAGATCATGTGACATGAGACCAAGTCATGCAATGCAACCTGCAACATAAACAACTATGAGAATAACCATGATCAAGGAAAGTACGACTATAAACCATGTGCAATTGAAATACTGTGTTCAATATGTGGTCGGCTGGGGTAATCCGGCACATCAGAAGATGGCTACTTCCGATAGGAGTATGGCATGACATACGTGAGGTATATGTGTGCTATTTTTGATATGTACGATATCAATTGGGTATGACCACATACCTACTTGGCATTTCTCCTTTTCTCCGAGACATGAGTTGTGATCAATATACGATAAACATGTTACAAGTCATAACCAATATACAATAAATAAGTCACGACCACGACCATGAATAATAAACGGGAAATCACGATCAAGAACTCAATCATGAACAGGAAACCAGGGCTCGAGGAATGGAGCTCGCCAGTCGAGTACGTCGAGGACTCAGAGACGGTGGTGAAGTCTCAAGGCGATGGAGATCGGCCAGACGGCGGAGCACAGGGACTCGAAGAGGATGCGGTGCTACTCATCGAAGGAGACTCGGCCAGCGGAGGTGCAGCGGCCAAGACGGCGGCTCCAGAATTTGGGGTTAGGGTTTTTGGGTTGTAAATGTATCTGTATCCTGTGAATCATGACACGAAGAAATTGGGGATTCAGAGTCTGTGAATCTGTATCGTGTCCAAGTAGTGCTGGACATAGAAATAAGATTTGGTGGTTGAGTCGGAGTATCTTGGGGTTGGACACGAAACTTTGTAAATGTAATAGCTAGATATGAAGAAAATGTGATGGACACGGCTAGACACGACGGGAGATAAAATGGAGAATGGGACACATAAATTTATTGGTAGGTCACAAGTTGGACACGGTCATTAGAACTTTATAGGGATTTGGGAATAATTAGCACTAATAGAGATTAGCCCTATTTATAGGTTTGGTAGGCCCAAGAATCACATGACTAGGAATAGTCTAGAAGGTGTTAGTTATAACTAACTAAAGAACACATGTTAATTAATTAAGAGCACATGCTAATTACCATATGTCTTAACTAATTAATTCTAGAAAGTTCCCACTCAAACTCTTAGGGCTAAAGGCTACTAGGAAATTACTAAAACTAATTATCCTGCCATAGTATTTACAAGAATGCCACTCCACTCTCAAATATGAATAAACTACTCCACCTCTAAATAATTACAGATTTGCCACTTCCTCTTCATGAGTTCCTAATTAGCCAACTTCTAATCCAAAAATTACTAAAATACCACTCTTAAAATGAATAATAAAATAGCTAATAAAGAATTTGAAAAAATAGGATATAATTCCAGCGGCCCATCACCCTCCAATTCAACCCGGCCCAGTTCTAATAAAACCATAATCTCCAAACTTACTCTCTCTCCCCCTCACTTTCCTCCAACCGCCCTAAACAGAGAACCTACCTACACAACAAACCCTAACTGTCACTTATCTCTCCTCTCACAATTCACAAATAACAGTCGGCCATACACACGCACAAAAAGAAAGGAAGAAGCCCAAGAAGAAGAAGGATAAGGAGGAGAAAATAGGTCTTACCAGTCACAAGGCGGCTATGCAGTGGAATCGAAGGCTCGTGGTATATGGCTGCAAGACGACGACGAGCACGGTGATTCTCTAGAGGCACCAGAGTCTCTCGTGGCGGTGCTCAGCCACGAAGCAGTAGCTGGACCCAGCTCTACACGGTGGGTCAAGGTTCGATCGACTCCGGTGGCGAAAGGGACAACATATCTGGCCACAGATAAGTAGCCAGAGGGAGATCAAGTGATGGAGCTTGATCTCGAGGCGATCAACGGAGATCAAGCGGTGAAGGACGCACAACACCCAAGGATGGCTTAGCATTCGAGGAATGGAGCTCACCAATCGAGGACGCGACGAAGAGTCAGAGACGGAGGCAAAGTCTCAAGGAGGTAGAGATCGGCCGAATGGCAGAGCCCAGTGACTCAAAGAGGAGGCAGTGCTACTCGTTGGAGGAGACTCGGCCGGCAGAGGTACAACGGCCAAGACGACGGATCTAGAATTTAGGGTTAGGGTTTCTGGGTTGTAAATGTGTTCGTGTCCTATGAATCAGGACACGAGGAAATTGAGGATTTAGAGTCTGTGAATCTGTATCGTGTCCAAGTAATGATAGACACAGAAATAAGATTTGTTGGTTGAGTCGGAGTGACCTTGGGGTTGGATACAGAACTTTATAAATATAAAAGCTAGATATGAAGGAAATGTGATGGACACGTCTGGACACAACTGGAGACAAAATAGAGAATGGGATACGGAAATTTATTAGTAGGACGCAAGTTGGACATGGTCATTAGGACCTTATAGAGATTTAGGAATGTTTGGCACTAATGGGGATTAACCCTATTTATAGGCTTGGTAGGCCCAAGAATTATATGACTATGAATAGTCTAGAAGGAGTTAGATATAACTAACTAAAGAACACATGCTAATTAATTAAGAGCACATGCTAATTAACATATGTCTTAACCAATTAATTCTAGAAAGTTCCCACTCCAACTCTTAGGGCCAAAGGCTACTAGAAAATTACTAAAACTAATTATCCTGCCATGGTATTTACAAGAATGCCACTCCACTCTCAAATATGAATAAACCACTCCATCTTTAAGTAATTATAGATTTTCCACTCCCTCTTCATGAGTTTCTAATTAGCCAACTTCTAATCTAGAAATTACTAAAATACCACTCCTAAAAATAAATAATAAAATAGCTAATAAAGAATTTTGAAAATAGGGTTTTTTGGGAATGGTAGTTACAGTCGTGTCTCCACCTTGGCCCTCTGACCCTAGCGCTACTCATGTCTCGACGTTATTTTCCATCTCCAGCCACCATCCTCCGTTGCTGCTCTTCCTTCGAGATCTTTCCACAATCGTGTCGACTGTGACTCTTTTTCCCCAATCTCTACCACCTCGACCACTGCTCTAGATCTACGTGCCACGATCATCGTCGAGTGGAGGAGCGTCGGCGAGTCTCTCTTCCCTTTCACTCGATTCGTTACTTTCTTCTTCTTTATTTCTGGGGAATTTTGAGAGGTGTAGAGAAGTGTTCACTCTCTCGCTCTCTCTCATGTATGTGCGTGAGTGTGTATGGTTGGTTATGGGCCATGAGCAGGCGGGCCAGAGCCCAAAAGGCTAGACAAGAAAGGAATTAGTAAAATAAAAGAAAAATGAAATTGGCTTTAATCCTATTGGTCGAGCATATGATGTGGTCTTTAGCTCGGGTTAGGATAGAACGGGGCCAGATTGTGGGCTCAGCCAGGAGAATAGGAAAAAAAAGAAAAAAAAAGGAAAAGAAAATATATTCAAGAATGGGCCATGGAATAACCTAATGGGCTCAAAAATAACGTTTGGGCTTTAGGGAATTTGTAAATAGAAGTTGGGTTTTAAAGGAATTAATATAAATAATGGGCCTTATTAATTTGGCCTAATGGGTTTTGGTTAATATTTTAGTAGGCCCAGCATCTTGGACTTAAGTATATTGTAGGTTAATTAGTTAGTAAATAGATTAATTTTGGGCCAAAGACTCTTAAGTAATTTGTGGATTTTAAGAAATCAAGTAGGAATTTTATGGTATATGTAGGAACCTAATACCTGAAATCTTATACTTATGACTAGGCACGGAATAGGAACAACCCCTACAAGATATGGACATTAGGGCAAGTACTCCTTACAAGATGTTTCTCCATATACTGTAAATGCTATATTTGATTTCATGACTTGTCTTGTTCATATTGTGACACGACTTGGACACGGTGTGACTATGTATCATTGTTATCATTCATGTACTCTGTTAATCAGATCTGACTATTGCCTGATATTGATTCTAAATCTCAGAGAAGGGGAAATGCCAAGTAGATATATGGGTAAACCTTCTGTTTTTGACTAATGGTTTGACGTACATTTGTCACGACCCGCACCCGCTTTTCGGGATACGAGTGCATGTCCAAGCCATCCTACGCCGTAGTGTCGGCGGTAGAACGCTGTCAAGGCCATGATGCTCTAACCACATAAAATAATAACTTTCTGCTCATTCACAATAACTAAATTAAATTTAGAATATTCACAAGTTTTTACATTTGAAGAAAAATATAAACTCCTACAAGTATTGAAAATGTCTACAACACATCTATTTAACTAATCTCTAGGTTTTGGCCTGCAAGTACACCCGTCTCCCCAATGCTAAGAGTAGTTGCGGCTAACCTTAAAAATATTAGTTTTTAGTCAGGAATGGAACGAGTACAAATTATTGAATGCAGTTCCAAGTATATGTAAACGACTATAAGACAATGGTTAGTCATAAAATACATGATAAGAATATCCAGAAAAAAAACAAGAAACATAAAGAATACCAGGCAGAAAAATATCCGACAGCATGTAACAGGAGAATATAACTATTTATGTGTTTTGAAGTACTCTTTTGATATGTGATTGGTCTGGGGCAGTTACACCACAAGGTCTAAGTAAATTACAAGGTCTACTTTATTTAACAAGGTCTATAAAGTCTACTTTATTTAACAAGGTCTACTTTGTTTAACAAGGTCTACAAGGTCTACTGTATAGAAAATAAAACATGGGCTAAGGTCTGATCACATATCTATTTAGTACTTCCCCGTTCCAACACCAAGTACAAGAGAAACAACATGACATGTACAGAAAATATGAGGTACCATCGTGTGACGAGTGTGTCAAGAATCAAGCATGAGATAACTGAACAGTGTGATATAGGAATTAACAATATTGAAAACAATCGCCTGGGTCCTTTGCTAGTGAAACCGATAATACCAACCACTCAGTGTGCCACACAAAAGTCAAACTCGTACGACATTCTCCGGATGCTGAAACAGACATCACCAATACATTTGGTACAAAAGAAATGTCTAAAAATGCCTACCCAAAAATCTAATTCTGGACACAGGGGCAAAATCATAATTTTGGGTCAAAATTATATCCGTTGTTGGCCCCACTGTAACGTTCCAGTCCCAAAATACGTAGGACTAGGTACATCGACATGCCAGCTGTATACATACGAAGTATACTCCAATATATGGAAACCTCATATGAATACATAAGCTGTAAAATACAGTAGAACTATAATAACTAAATCTCATCCACTAGATAAATAAATGATATAAAAGCAACTTTGAATTTGTCATGTATACAATCGTTGGGCGGAGACAAAGTCCACTACCAACTATCTCAAATAAAATGGACAAGAAGTGATCGATAAAATAATGAGTCGAACCAAGCGCAATCGTCTTCGAAAGAATGGAGAGGATCACGGCCTTGGCTAGAACACCTGAAATATCACAGAAGCACATACACCTGGAAAGATAACCAGGTCCTCAAAGGGACGTAACAAGATACATAAAGAACATGCCATAGTAAACTGAATATATAATATGTCACGAACCGAAATAAGTGATAAGACGACAATAAGGTAATCTAACTGTACTACAGTGTTTATGCAGTTAAGAACAAACCTCCAACGCATGGGTACTCTGGCTCAGTAGCAGTAATCTCAGGTATGGCCCATCAGGATACCAGGGACCTCAAAGCATAACATTCATCGAATGTCAGAGGCCAGCAGTAAATCAGTATCAGGATCCAGGATCGTATCTCCCGCGGAGATAACCGGCAATAGGGAGGTGCATACTTGGCCCATACGTTAAGGAACTGTTCTTCCCACCCAATGTCTAATAGAGTCACATCCATGTCTCATATACCTTTACTAACTGCCAAGTCTCCTAACATGCCTCTATTAGCAGTTAGCCCTAACGCATGCGCATGGGGGATTAGCCCACACACAAGAACCTCTACATGCTACTCATCTCACACATCCTCATGGTACAACTGTGTTAAGGTATATGCAATACACTACAAACGGTAGTCTCTTAACTCTAAGTCCACATGCAATCAAGGGATAATAACAAGTATATCTAATATCACTGAGCAGACAGTAAATCAGGAACGGTAAGAACTGGAAATAAATGAACAGTGATATATAATAATATGCAACTAAATATAAACAGTATAATGGCAAGGTATCTTGCCTGAGGTTATGTGCAAAGAGAATAATCCAGTAGCTCGAACAGACAATTAAACGAAGCAAGAAAAGCCAAGTCCCGCAGATGAATCCGGATGCTGCAACAAACATCACGAACGAGTTTGGAATATAAGATATGCCTAGGAAATGCCTATCCAAAAGTTAAATTCTGGAACAGGGGTAAAATCGTAATTTCAGGTCAAAACGATATCTGCCGTTGGACCCGCTTTGCACCGAAATGCGCGCAAGAACCTACGGTCTCGAAAGTCGTCAAACTACATGTCTACGGATTTGTTTTGATGAGATGAACACAAGGTATGTCCAATTTCGGATTCCGGTGGGCTGTGCACAAAATCGCCCGTTGAGTGGGATTGTGGGCCCGCCAAAATAGCGTCCCGATCAACGGTCTCAGAATCGGACCAAACTTGGCTCACAGGACCAGAAAAATATTTTGAGTCCAATGGCGCAAATTTCATCGCGATATGATGAGCGTGCACAAAGTTGTGAATTAATTTGCAAAGGGTCGATACGGGGTATCTCGACGGATACGCACTGATTTCGTCGCGCATATACAACGAAATCGGGTTCCGTAAGTTCCCACACGTCAACAACGTCCATACGCGCCTTTCGATGCATATAGTGCGCGACCACGTCGCCCGGTTTGTAGGGGCGTATGCCGTATCGGGTGTTTTTTCCACTTTTTTGAAAACAGAATTTACTGTTTTTTAGGAAACTTTAACAACGTGTAACTTTCTACATACTAGATGAAAAGTTAATTCAGAAGGTGTGTTACAATCTCGGTTATGTTGTCTTTCACTGTCTTCAATTAGTTTTTACGAAAGTTTAATGGACAACGAGAAAAATGGCCGACAAGTTGGTGTTTTGAAACAGTTTTTAATATTCAGAAAAGTGGGTTTTACTCCAACTTCGTCTCAATTATTCGAGGATGGCCATGTCGAAATCCACCTGGGAGATCTCGAAGAGGGTCATGTGGGCTTTCTACACGAATTTACGGATCTAAAAACAGATTTAAATTGAGAGAGAAATTGATCGGGGAAGTGGAATACCTTAAAGTGGAAATCTGTTGTTGTTGTTGTCGTCGTGACGACCGGGAGACGGGGATGCTGTCGCTCCGGCGAGGCTGGCACGTATGTCGAGGAGAGGGAGGAGGATGGAGGAGATAGGAGGAAGAAGATGGAGAAGAAATTAGGGTTTGAGTTTTCCCTTTAAAACATTTATATACTTGTATATATATGTAAATAAAATTTTGGCCATAAGTAAAAGGAGTGGGTTTTCCTTGCTGGGGGTTGGGTTCCCCCCCTTCCTTTTCTTGAGAAGCTAAGCTACTGCCATTTTCGTGGGTTGATGGGTGGTGGGGCCGACCACCCATCCTTATTAATTTTTTTTAAAACAAATCTTCTAAACCTTTTTGTTTATATATATATATATATATATATATATATATATATATATATATATATATATATATATATATATATATTTTGGTGTATTATATATATATATATATATATATATATATATATCCATAATACACCAAAAATCTATTTAAAATCCAAATACTTTTTAAAAGACAACTATCCGATTATTTAATATATTTGAGCATATCTACATATATATAAAATTTAAATCACAATAAATCAAATAAAAAAATAATAATAATATTTGAATAGGAAAACATGTTTATTAAATCTCCAAAAATAACTTCAATAATAATAGACTAATAAAATTGTTCCAATGGGTGCACTTATACCGCACACCCTTTTCCGGGTCCACAAAATATACTATTTGTAAAATATTATTTAAATAATAAAATACCAATAATTACACAAATAATTAAACGATTTAAAATTATACATAAAATTCTAAAATAATTTAGAAATTATTTTTTAGTACATAAAATATGTCTACATGGCCACTTTGGTCCTACCACATGCCTACCTGGCTTAAATTCGGTTCGGGCCCAATTCGGGCTGAACTGGACAAACCGGGCCGTCTAAAAATTAATATAAAATAATATTTAATTAAAATAGTTTAAATAAGTAAATTTACAATTTGGTCTGGTTTTCCTAGTTTGAACATCACCATGGCTAGGCTTCCCCAGGCATGACTGGTACACTAGTCAAGGCACACTGCTACATCTTCCGTGCCAAAATTCATGGTAGTCTCGTGTTCCAAAATTCCACAATGGCTAAGGTCATTGTAAAAAA
>JANAVB010013116.1:0-28314 GCA_029216955.1 Iris pallida | reverse complement strand
CGGCCTGAGGCCGAAGTCCTCCTCTGCGATCTGCACCTCCATCAAAATCTGCTCGAATGTCGTATCGCGTCGCCCAGAGGTACAAGTACGAACTGCATAGATAAGACCCCTCCGAAACTTGTGGGCCTTGTACCCCTCATCCTGGATCAGACCTGGTGCAAACCTACTCAGGCAAAATAATTCTGCTGTATACTCGTCTACCGACGAGTTCCCCTGTACCAAACCGACAAACAGTCCGTCCAAAGCTGTTAAGGCCACATCTGGGTAGGACTTCTCCTTAAAGAGCCTCCTGAAGCTCTCCCAAGTCAAACCCCTCACCGACGCACGAGGATCCGTACGAAACCAAGTCAGCGCTATATCAAAAAATTGGCTCGCTGCAGACGTCACCCAAAGCCCTTTCGAGACCTCTGCTAACTCCAGGCTCCGCTGGACATCCTCCAACCAGTCATCCGCGTACAGGATACCCTTGGTACCCTTGAACTCCTTCGGATTCATCTTTCTGAAATCTAGGCATGTGTCAGGCCTCCTCTGACCCTGCTGCTGAACTGGAGTACCCTGAACTGTACCCTACACAACCCTCTCTACTGCTGCCATCACCAGCTAGTGTGAGCTCTCCATGCTCTGCCGTAACACATCTGTCTGGCGGTGGGATGCGTCAGCCTGATGCTGCTGTGCCTTTGCTTGGCCCTCTGAGTCTGTAATATCTGCTGTAGAAGGGCCATCATCTGCTGTGCATAAGTCGGTAGTGGAAACTATGGAGGAAGAGTCTCAGGAATTGTCATGACCCGCACCCACTGTGAGGGTACAAGCACGTAACAACGTCCAGCCTACGCCACAGTGTCGGCGGTAGAACGCTGTCCTAGGTTACTATCTAATCAACAACTCATGCAATTATATAATATACTTGTCAAATCTCAACTCCGAACGAAGGACTAGTATAGATATAATGAATCTCAATCACAGACTAAGAACGATAAGATATCACAGAAGTATAACTAAAAAATTGAAGACAACAAAACTACTGATAATATAACAACAAACTCAAAATCTTAAATACATCTCAAGTCTCAAATCTTTATATACAACTCCAGTTCTAAACATGAAACTAAAACAAGACAGACTAGCTAAACTCTCGATCACTCCTGAGTGTCGGGGCTAAAGGTAGCTAAACTATTTCTACTGTAATATGTAGGGCATATGTCCTCAGGGCAGTCATCTGTAAAATTTGCAATAGGTCCAGTCAGGACAGGAACGAGTACAACTCATCAAGAAAACCCAAGTAAAAGACAGAGAACTATAAAGCAGTTATAGACAGTTTTATTGATGAATACGGCAGTTTATATACAGGTGATGGTATGGTGAACAGGTAAGATACAAGGAAAGTAAGTAACTAAAACAAGAGAAGAATGATGGCAATGAAGACTGTAAATAAATCTAGCTGAACTAAGTAACATAATGAGTCCAGGCAGTAATGTAAAACAAGTGTAAACTACTATAAATCCAGTACGGAATGAATCTAATACAAGATGAATCCAGTACCAGATGATTCTAGGTAGTGATCAAGAATCCAGGTGAGTCCAGCTATTCTAAAAGTGTGTTTTAAAATACCGAGATCGACATGTAAACGGCTGTGGGTAATCAGGCACACCTCTCACTGATCAGGCGAGAGATGGCTATGCTTCCAGTAGATTCTAGTTGGAGATTCCAGATTTGGGGTATGTCTACATGTCTTACTCAATATTTCTCCGCCCTGCAATACAAATGAATCCAGAATTCGACACGAGAATCGAGATGAGTCCAGCCAAAATATGATGATTCCAGAAATATATTCCAGAATGATTCCAGTGATTCCAGTAATAGAGGCCAGATAATATGGTGTGTGTGTCGCATACATGAATCCAGAAATATCCATACGTGTGGTATCAGAGAATCACATAAAACTAAATAGAACTGAAATACAGTAACTGGCAAATAAATGAGAGAACTATCAGAGAATGTACTCGCCAGATACTCTGAAAAGAGTAGTGTAATGTCAGATGTCTGCACCGGAGTCACAGTGTCCTAAATAGAACAGTACAGGTTATAATATGTTTAAAACAAGGCAAATGATGGTTATGATGCAATCTATATGATTTCTAGGCCAATCTAGGTCAAAGTCAACTCTAAGTCAACCCTGGTCAACTATCTAGGTCAAACTAGGTCCAAGACAAACTTGGTCAACTCTGGGTCAACCCAAGTCAATACTCTAGTCCAACTAGGTCAATTGGCCACATCTAGACTAATGTTGACTTTTGGTCAACTCTAGTCAACCTAGACTAGTCAAACTAAGTCAACTAGGTCAAACTTAGTCTAGTCAAGTCTCAATAGGCCTAACCAAGCCTAGACTAGCAATCTAACACAAGTACAAGCCAAACTAGGCTATCAAGCCAACCACACTCCTACACTGGCATTCAAGCCATAAACACAGGTTTATGAGCCATAGGCTATATGCCTAGACTAATCACATAGTCCATTACACACCTTCACACATATACATATATTAATATCTATCTAAATAATATGGTAACACACATTATAATAGATAGGCCATATATAAGAACATATGCCTCTCACTATATATATACATATCAATACATATATATATATATACCTATGTATAGAGAATAGGAAAACACATATTGTGTCCAAGTGTGTGTGTGTGTGTGTGTGTGTGTGTGTGTCATGAGTGAGAGTGTCATTAGTGTTTTCATGTGTGTGTGGGTGATATAGAGGACATAGGAAATCAGTGTGATATAAGGGTGTAAACAGGAATTTAAAATAGGAAAATGTGTTAGTGTCTAGGTGTTCATGTGTGTGTAGAGCATGAACCAATGTGTGTGTGTAGAGAAGGGCTGTTCTCAGTTTTTTTTCTAAAATTTAAGTGACAGTGTTGTGGCATGCGCATGTTTGTGTCAAAAGGAATTCAGTTTGCAGAGTGGTGTGTGTGAGGGTGTCCATGTGGTACAATGTGTGTGGGAGAGCATGTGTGGGTAACTGTCAAGCCAATGTGTCAAAGACAGTTAGCTAAAAATAAAGGATTAGTGCAATGGTTAGTGTAACATGGGTCAACATGGTTCAGAATTTGTGGTATGTGGAAAATCTCAGTTTTCTCCAATCTTAGTACCCTCACATACATATCCATACGTACCTACACATAGACATATATATAATACATACAGACATATATATAAGAATATCTATAACTATTCAACTGAAAGTGGAAGTTAAACCATTGGAAAAATTAGAACTTAATGAACTGTTCTTAGGAAAACAGTTCACAGTTGTGAAGAGTCCAGGGTAGTAAAACTCAGGAAAGCAAGAAATTAACTCAATTCCCATGAACCAACCAAATCCTATATCCCTACACAAATAAAACCCCTACATAATTCTCATTAAAACTCAGTTGATCACACTCAAAACGACATATAATACCATCTACTTACTATAACAAAGAATGTAATTCACACACATATCAAGAGGGGGGCCTGCTGTATGTGTGTATGAGTAGGGTGACAGGAACCAAACTCAGGAAATGGTGTAAATGACAGTTAGTTAACTCATTCAAGCCTATATCAAAATCCTAAGGCCTAACAACCAATCAATCGAGACTGAACAAAACACAAAGTAATCTAGTATACTCCTTTTAACAGTATTACATCTATGATCTGAAATTATACACCTAATCAAATTATCAAAAGGTTACAAAACCCGGAACTAGCTCCTAAACTCTGATATTACCCGATACCAACTCATCCCCCAACCAAATTCGAATCAAACCAAGTAAAACACCAAATCAAACATGAAAAACCCAACTAGCAATATATAATACATATGTAGGAACCAATCCAGGGATTTAAACATCATTTAAATGGGTTAAACTGGGAATCCAAACTCAGAAATCAGAAACCATGAAACTGTATCAGAGAAAAATAGTAACCTAAGTTATCAGGGAAATCGAACACAAAAACCAAAGAAAACTAATTTATCAAGTGCATAAGTTTCATATACATATATATGTCGTCCTTAGGGTCGTGTCCATGTATCCTAGACTGGACACGAAGTGTCATAATTGAATAGGAAAATAGGAAGACACAGTGTTCAGAAATCCTCGTGCACGCGTGTCGATTAGCCTAGGACACGATACAGTGAATCATGGGTCACGTGCACGTGTTAGAGGGTAGAGGGGGTCTAGGGGTACGTGTGTGTCACCCTGAAATGGGTCAACGTGTCGCCGTGTCCCTGATACGAACGCGTATCAGGACGTGCCTGTGCACATGTATGCCTGTGTGAAGTTTCAGTGCGGGCTGATTATCTCCGTGCACACAAAACAAGAACCCACGAAATTTCGTAGCTGTCGTGTCAGACACTAGGGAAATGTGTCCACAAAATTTGGTGTCAAACCATCGCATGTCGTGTCCGCAATCAGGGTCGAGCAGCAGCCGCACGGGCCTGTACGCTGTGTCGTGCACGACTTGCGTGTCCATTTTGGACACAAAATGTGCACAAAACCCAACTCAGTCCTCAACAATATTAATGTACACATCAAGAGCTTCAAAATCATGTAATTAGTTTAGCAAAAATCAAAATTAAAACCTTAGAGGTATTTCGTCGAACACCTAACATACCATACGACACGTGTCCGATACGGACACCAAAAGGACACAAAATTCACCCAAATTTTAGGGACACCTAGGGGACTCCTAGATCTAGCCCTACATGCAAAGAAAATTGAAATTTAAATCAATTTAAAGAGTTTTACCTATAGGTGCAAATTGCATGGAAAAGCTCCAAATGGGGGTGTTCCTCTTGATGGCCAATTGCTCCAAATGGATCCAAACTGAAATGGCTCTCCACCAACAGTCCATAAACTTAATTTAGAACCCAATGCAAAAGACTAGGATAAAAAAGGAGATCAAATGAATAAAATAGGAATTTTTGGAAGGGGGAAACTTACCTTTCTTTTCTCCAAGTGTAGGAATGATAAAAAGAGACAAGCCCTAATGAACAAGTGTTTAAATAGGGTAGGGATCCCTATGTGGCTGTTCATAGGTTCATTAATTAGGATTAGGGTTCACTAAATGGCCCATGGGCTTAAGTTATGATCAATTAAACCATTAAGTCATAAGTCATTTCATGACCATGACTTCAATTCACTAAACCAAATCCCCTCATTCTAAAACTATTCTCTAATGACTAAAATAAGTTAACTCAAGTTAGACTAGGGTCACCATAGCTAGGGTTAGCTTCTAGGCTAGTCCACTACGTCTCAACAAGTCAAAGTCAAACTAGAATTCACCAATTCAACAAATCACCAAATAATTCAATTAAGTCAAAATGACCAAATTACTCCTAGGCTAAAAATAATAATTAAACATCCTAATGACATGGTTAGGCTCTAGGTCATGCAGTCTCTCAGGTTTCACTAGCAGCACATCAAAATCACAAGTCATGACTTAACCAATTTTTAAATAGTTTAAAAATTAATAAAAATCACCAAAAATCATAATATGAAATAAATATCAATAAATAATACTTATAATTACAAAATTTCAAAATTATCCTCATCTGGAAAATTGGGTGTTACAGGAATGACTATGGATGATCCCGCTGCTGGAGGTGGAAGACCTCCTGGAACCGTCGCTGCTACTCCCGCCTGAGGGGCAAGGACTGAGGTGGAAGCTCCCTCAACTGCAGCTCCCTCAGCCGGAGGTGGAAGACCTCCTAGAACTGCTGCTGCTACTCCTGCCTAAAGGGCAGGGACTGAAATGGCAGCTCTCTCAACTACAGCTCCCTCAGCCAAAGGTGGAAGACCGTCTGGAACTGTCGCTGCTACTCCCGCTTGAAGGAAAGGAACTGGGGCTGCTTCTCTCTCGACTGCTACTCCCGTAGTCGAAGGTGGAAGTCCTACTGGATCGGACCTCTCTGGAACTGCACTAGGCCCTGCTGCATGAGAACGAGTAACTGTCATCCTGAAGATGAATTGAACCCAAGAGATCAATATGACACAAGATAAGATATTTTCAAAGGAGGACAATTGAATTCAATGCAAAAGAGTTGTCATGGTAATCAAAAGATCAGAATTTTTCTAAAATGTGATTGAGTAACTCCTATCATACCCTAGATCCTATGTCCTAATCGCAGACTCGTAATTAGTACTCTAAGTCGAGCACCATTACGAGATTGTACTAATTGTGACACTGACCTGCATGGGACACCACAAAAACGTGTCATAACTTGTACCCTGATGAGGGGCACGAGCACGTGGTTACGTCCAGCCTACGCCACAGAATCGACGGTAGAACGCTGTATATAAGGTCTGTAAATACTACGACTAAACAGATAAAGACATATGTACAGTATATACACTCCGAATGGAGGTGACATAGCAATACAGTCTCAATCACAAAATAAATCTAAGGTAGATAGCACAGAAAGAAAATATGATAGATGAAAGCTGGAAATAAGTTCAAGATCCACACAAGCCCAAAACTATACACAACACTACAGAGTCACATAATATAATATAAGATACTACAATATAAAAGTACTAGCTGGATCGCAGTCTAGGCAAACCTAACTAAGCTACACTACTCTGGGTGTGCAAAGTCTAGTGGCTCTACTATCAAGCCACGGTCCAGGTCTACTCCATCTAACCCGTCCCCATAATAGGTCGGGCAATCAGCCTCAGAATCATCTGTAATATATCAACGGTATCCTGTTAGGAAAATGAGCAAGTACAAACACTAACAGCAGTTCCATCTGAATTGACAAATTCTATAAGAGATAATATAATGAAATATAAGACAAATCAACAGAAAATATATATTAAGATGTGATTGCTGAATAGGACGACAATATATAGGATGACTTAGGAACTATTCGGAAGCCGAGTTACAACCCTTAAACCAAACAAGCACCAGAGTTGTAACTCTTCTTCCGAACAGAACTTAGTTTCCTATGATAAATAAATATAAAATATGACTTGAATTATTATAGCGTTATGTGATCGGCTTGGGAAACATAATCAGGCTATCCACTTGGCCCGACAATCACATGGAAATCTAAAAAGGGTCATGCCGGCCAACCTGGATAACGATCACATAAATGAGATCTTGCTACACCCTACATGAGGTGAGAGTGGCACAAGCACATGAATATAGTGACATGGGGCTTTGATCACATAGTCCCTAATAATTCTCCATCCCCCGAATAGTATAATGGATCTGGACATAACACGTCATGACACATGATTCAAAAGTAGGGGGCCAGCCTACTCATAAATCGATGTCTATACAGCACATGATATAAGAAATATCGTGTACCAATATACCAAGGAAATCTAGGAATAAAATCTCATGTCATGATCCAGCATATACTAGTCCGTGAACTATCGTGACTGAAAATCGAGTAAGACACTACAACTGAATCGAATATAGTAGATATCAAGACAATGAAAACTATCAGTAAATGTACTCGTCTTTGGTCCTGAGCTGATAAGGTGAACAGATGCTCAGAGAAATCACAGACCTATAGATGAGATGCCTTGAGTCCAAACAGGGTTTAATAATGAAAGAAAAGCTGATCTAGTCATGATATGCAAGTCTAAGTCAAAACTAGGTCAAAGTAAGTCACACCAAGCTAAACTAGGTCATGATAGGTCACACTAGGACAACCAAGGTCAAACAAGGTCACAGGAAGTCAATCCAAGTCAAACTAGGTCAATCTGGGTCAAGGGTTGACTTATTGTTGACTTTTGGTCAAAAAGTCAATTCTGGTCAACTCTGGTCAACACTGAGTCAACCTTGGGTCAACCCTAGGTCACACTAGGCTAATGTTAACCAACTGTTGACTTTCAGTCAACTCTGGCTTAGTTTCGGTCAATTCTAGTCACTTATAGACTAAGTTTGACTCTCGATTGACTTTTGTTGACTTTTGGTCAAAATTGTCAACCGAAGTCAAAACTAGTATAGGAGCGCTACTTCTAACCATTACCAACCAAGACAAATAATTTCTAACTATATCTTAAACCTTAAACCACTTACCCTAGCTTCTAGGTAATACCGACATTTATCCTTTACAAGGTATTCCCGATACCTTGCCCATAACAAAGGAAACCCCGCTAATCTTCAAGATACTTGCCTAGGCTCCTTAGGGTAGCTAGATACTATCATATCTAGGGTTTATCTACCAAGTAATTTGGGTTTCCTAGTCATCTAGTCTATCTTAGTGTTGGCCCATTCCATGGTCACACCCGATTTCGATAATCAACATACACTTAAGTCGATACACAAAATATACAATCTGCTGCTAATCATTTCAGGATATATGAAATCAATTTCTACGGACGTTGTACTGCATCAACGAAGCATCAACATCATCAAATCTGGAGATGACTCATTTTATATTTTATTCTGTATTTTACACTTTATTGAGTCTAGGATTTATTTTGTAAAATCAGTTTTGGTAATACTGGCTTAGGGTTATCTTAGTCCACATTCTAAAAAGCCTATCCATTACCACTCTCATATCATTTTACAAAATATTCCAAAATCTCTTTGAAAAATAATTTCTGATAAAATATTTCGAAAATCTCCTTACAGAACTCCTAACCGAGTTCGGCCCGAGTTCGGTTCGAACTCTGTCCGAGTTCGGTCAGTTTGTATTTAAATTTTTGTTGCCTCCAAATCTGCGAGCAACGTCTCTTTACGAGATATATGCATCCGAACTCTGCCCGAACTCTGTTCGAGTTCGATTTCAGAAAACACCTATAAATAGAGAAGAACTTTTCATTTCAAATCATTCATTCACTCTTCATTTTCTCTTCTCTACTATTCGAGTGTTTTCAAACGATCCAAGATTTTCAAATCATACCTATACAACTCTTAGCCAAAAGCCAGTAATATCAGAGTTGATTTAGAGTCTTTTGGTATTCCAAGAGTTGTAAAGAGGTCGTTCCAAGTCCAACAACTTTTCTTGTTGTGGAGCTGGTCGTGCGCTCGTCACCAAGCACGGTGTTGTGAAGTTGGTCGTGCACTTGTCACCAAGCACGGTGTTGTAAGAGACTGCAAGCTCTCAGTTAAAGCTTGTGCCATAGTGGATTAACATTGAGCAAGAGTACTCGAGACTGGATTAGTTCTCTCAGAGGGATACCAGTATATATCGATGTGTCGCTGAGTTTGAATTCTCTATCTCTTGCTGCTTTATATTTACTGTCTCTTATTTTACTGCCATAGTTTAAATTTTTAATTGCTGATTATTTTTTCGCTGTACACACACACTCTATTCACCCCCCCTCTAGAGGTGCTCAACAGTCCTATAATTGGTATCAGAGCAGGTTATATTCTTATATAACAAACCTTAGAGAGTATATATGGCAGCCGTGAAATCAATATTCAACGGTGAAGGGCAATCCACAAATAGACCTCTCCTATTTGATGGAACAAATTATACCTATTGGAAAACACGAATGACTTTCTTTCTAAAGTCTCTTGACTTTGATCTTTGGTATATAGTCATTGATGGTTATAAGAAACCAGCACCCACAGTGGTTGAAGGCCAGCTTGTAGACAAGCCTCATGACAAATACACTGAAGCTGAAAAAGCTAAGGCTAGTCTAGATGCTCGTGCCATCAACGCACTATTCTGTACAATTGACAAAACGGAGTTCAACAGAGTTTCAACCTGTAAGACGTCTCACGAAATTTGGAAACTTCTTGAGGTAACTCATGAAGGTACTTCCCAAGTGAAGGAATCCAAAATTAGTAGACTGACTCAGGAATATGAATCTTTTAAGATGAAACCCGGTGAGTCAATTACACAGATGTTTACTCGTTTCCTTGATATAACTAATCCTCTGCAATCTCTTGGCAAGAATTACACCAATCATGAGAAGATCAGAAAAGTGCTGCGAGCTCTAACAAAGAACTGGAATCCAAAAGCCACAGCAATTATTGAAGGAAACGATCTCACCACTATGTCCTTGGAAACATTGATGGGGAAACTGATGACCCATGAACTTGATTTGCAAGAGTTTGAGGAAGCAACACCAAAGGAAAAGTCTATTGCCTTCAAAGCTCAAGCAAGAAAATCACAATGCAATGACTCCGATGAAGAATCATCAAGTGGTGATGAACAAGCCCTACTTGTGAAGAACTTCAAGAAATACCTAAAGTTTACAAGCAGAAAGAAGAAAGATATCCAAGAAAGCAATGAAGATGAAACCATATGCTTTGGATACAAGAAGTCAGGGCACATGAAGAAGGACTGTCCAACCACCAAGAAAAGCAGTCCATATGACAGATCAAGATCAAGCAGAAAAGCAACAACCGGTCGAAAGTATGCCAACACAAGCATCTGGCATGAAAGTGATGCCAGTGATACAGAAGAAGAAGACAGACCCTGTGGAAATGCAAATGTCTGTCTCATGGCATTTGATAAGGTATCTTCAAACCCTCTATATGATGAATTTACTTTCGAGGAATTAGAAAATGCCTTTAGCAAATTACTTGAAGAACACAAAAATGTGCTTGACAAGTATAAGCAATCTCGAAAAGAGATTAAGGCATACACAACCGAGTTAGATAGACTGTCAAATTTTATTGAAGATATAAAAGAGACATCTACTACCGGTAACACGGATGAGATAGCCAAACTCAAGGTAGACTATCATGAGGCTATCCTCAATGTTGAACAGAAAGAAAGAGATTATGTTAAGATACAAAAGCTGTATGACACAGAGAAGAAGATGCACTTAGTAACAGAACATAGACTCTCAGTTATGACTGCTAAATATGAAGAGTCTATTGCGATTTCTAAAAAGTTAAAAATCAAGTTAGGCAAACAGGCAATACCTGTGATACAGCCTAATTTTAGTCCTAATGCTAAGCATACACCTAAGAGGACTAAAAACAAGAAAGCACAGAAGAAATACGAATATCATCATGCTTTCACTTATAGGTTCTCCAAACCAAACAAGCATGTAAACACAGTTTCAACCACATCTGGTTCTAAACTGACTTACACTTATTGTGGTACGCACGGACACATATCACTGTATTGTTTTGCAAGAAAGCTTGTTGACAATCACACTTTAATCTGGAGACCTAAAGCTAATCAAAATGGACCCTTCAGAAAATGGGTACCAAAGGATTTATCTACTTGTCTTGTAGGTGGACCCTCAACCCTCTCATGCTAGAAGCAAATGGATCCTCGATAGCGGATGTTCGTGACACATGACTGGTGATGCATCTTTATTCGCTACGCTATCGATGAAGAAAGAAGGATATGTCTCCTTCGGAAATAATTTGAGAGGTGATATAATTGGTAATGGTACTGTAGGTATTTCTCCCTGTCCTGTAATAAAGGATGTTTGTCTAGTAACAGAATTGAAACATAACCTATTAAGCATAAGTCATTTAGCAGATAATGGTTATGGTATCAATTTTGTTAAAGATAAATGTACCATATATGATATGTCATCTGGTGATCCCATATATAAAAGGATTAGAGAAGACAATATTTATGTTTTCTTTTTGGAGAATACTAATAATACAGGTAGGTGCCTAGTAGCAAATCAAGATGAAAGCTGGCTATGGCACATGAGACTAGGACTTGCAAACATGGATATTATCTCATGACTAAATACAAAGAAGTTGGTAAGAGGACTCCCTGAGATTCCATTCAAGAGAGATATGGTATGTGCTGACTGTGAAAAGAACAAAGCACATAGGTCTACTTTTAAATCCATCAACGCTGTAAGTACTTCTAGACCCTTGTAGTTAATTCACATGGATTTATTTGGTCCTAGTAGAGTCGCTAGTCTTGGCGGTAAGCTCTACGCTTTTGTTCTTGTTGATGATTTCTCTCGTTTTACTTGGGTTTATTTCTTATCAAACAAAAGTGATACAATTTTTGAATTTCAGATATTTTGCAAAAAGGTACAAAACGAAAAAGGCTTCATGATTACTCGTATCCGAAGTGATCATGGTGGCGAATTCGAAAATTTTGATTTCAAAAAGTTTTGTGATGATAGTAGATATTACCACGAATTTTTTTGTCCTAGAACTCCCCAACAGAATGGTATTGTGGAGCAGAAGAATCGTACTCTAAGAGAAATGGCTAGAGTCATGCTGAATCAGTATAATCTTCCTAAATATTTTTGGGCAGAAGCTGTTAGTACAGCCTGTCATGTTTTGAATAGGGTGTTAATTCGACCAATCTCGAAGAAAACACCATATGAGCTTTGGTTTGGAAGGATTCCAAACATTTCTTACTTTAAAGTTTTTGGTTGTCGCTGTTTTATCCTGAACACCAAGGATAACTTGGGAAAGTTCGACTCCAAAGCAGATGACGGGATATTTTTCGGATATGCTGCTAAGAGTAAGGGATATAGAATTTTCAATAAAAGATCTATGATTGTTAAAGAAACTATTAATGTTACTTTTGATGAGTTAAATAGTCACAAATCTAGCGACAGTGATGATGAAGATACACACTCAAGGACTGAGAAAAGTTCTGTGAAAGATCTGACCCAAAGTACAAGGACTGAGAAGGGTATTGTGAAAGATCTAACCCAAAAGTTTGAATCATTTAAATTCAAGCCAGATCATCCAGAAACAATCATTATAGGTGATGTATCTAAAGGTGTAAGTACACGTTCATCTCTTAAAGATTCTGATATAGCAGCAAATGTAGCATTCATTTCACAAATAGAACCTAAGAATGTAGATGATGCTTTTACTGATGAGTTTTGGATTTCTGCCATGCAAGAGGAACTAAATCAATTTGAGAGAAACCAAGTTTGGGAACTCGTTCCTAAACCCATTGGTCAATCTATAATTGGTACCAAATGGGTGTTCCGAAATAAACTCAGTGAAGATGGAAAAGTTCTACGCAACAAAGCACGTCTAGTGGCACAAGGTTATAATCAAGAAGAAGGAATTGATTATGATGAGACCTATGCTCCTGTTGCTAGACTAGAGGCCATCCGTATGTTTTGTGTATTTACATGTTTTAATGATTTTAAATTATTTTAAATGGACGTGAAAAGCGCATTTTTAAATGGATTTTTAAAAGAGGAAGTTTTTGTGAAACAACCCCCTGGTTTTGAAGATTTTCAAAAACCTGATCACGTCTTCAAGCTTAAGAAAGCCCTTTATGGACTCAAACAAGCACCTCGTGCTTGGTATGAACGCCTAAGTGCCTTCTTACTTGATAATGGTTTTTCAAAAGGAAAGGTTGATACTACTTTGTTTATAAAATCCTTGAATGATGATATCCTCCTTGTGCAAATTTATGTCGATGACATAATATTCGGTTCTACTAACGAAAAATTCTGTCAAGATTTTGCTAAGTGTATGCAGAGTGAATTTGAGATGAGTATGATGGAAGAGCTAAACTTCTTCCTAGGACTTCAAATCAAACAGCACTCAAATGGAACATTCATCAAGCTAAGTACACGAAGGACATACTGAAAAAGTACGACTTCGAGAATGTAAAGCCAATCGGGACTCCTATGGCTACATCTACAAAGCTTGATGCTGATGAAAGTGGCAAACCTGTCGATCAGCGTAAGTATCGAGGTATGATTGGTAGTTTATTATATTTAACTGCTAGTCGTCCTGATATTATGTTTAGTGTTTGCATTTGTACACGTTATCAGGCAAATCCTAAGGAATCACATCTTAGTGCCGTTAAGCATATCTTCCGATACCTTAAAAGAACTTCTACAGTCGGCTTATGGTATCCTAAAACCAAATCCTTTGACCTGATAGGTTACTCGGATGCGAATTTTGCGGGATGCAAAGTGGACCGTAAAAGTACCAGTGGCACATGTCATTTCCTAGGAAAGGCCTTAGTCTCCTGGTTCAGTAAAAAGCAAAATTCTGTAGCATTATCAACTACTGAGGCTGAGTATATCGCCACAGGTCGTTGCTGTGCTCAAATTTTGTGGATGAAACAAACCCTGAAAGACTATAATCTGCACTACACTAAGATTCCTATTTATTGTGACAACACTAGCACTATTAATCTGACTAAGAACCCTATCTGTCATTCACACACAAAGCACATAGAGATAAGACATCATTTTCTTCGTGATCATCAACAACACGGGGATATTTGCTTAGAATTTATTGACACAGATCATCAACTAGCAGATATATTCACAAAACCATTGGCTGAAGACCGTTTTAAAATAATGAGGCGTGAGCTCGGTATACTTGAATTTTCAGATTCATAATGTAATATGGTAATTAAAATTAATTTTATAACTTGCAACTTTGAAATTTATTTAATTGAAATTATTTTTGGGTACAAACCTAAAAAGGGTATGTCTGTCACCACGACTACGGTCGAAGCGAAGCGGTACTTAAGAATTCTCCGGTGAACCTCCGTTAGCTGGGACAACCCCTACAGTTAACCCATAAATAGAGTTCGTTATTAAATACAAGAGTCAAAAGTCATAAAGTTATTTTTAACCAACCAGAACTGCATTTACTGTCTCGGGAATACAAGTGACCGAACTCGGGCCGAACTCTGACCGAGTTCTGACCGAATTCGGACCGAGTTCGGTCGGTGCTGTTATGTTTCCAAAATCGAACAGCCGGCCCTAGGTCCTATAAATTCAACCCTTTCATCTAGTTTTTCCACACACCAACTCGTGGAAACATCTCCTTCCTCCCTAAAATTCCTTTCTCTTCCATCCTAGCAAGGATTCGAAGAGATCTGGTGGGCGTTTCGAAATTCTCATCTTCCTCTTTTTTCTCAAAAAGGTATTTCTTTTCTCTTCTATTTTCTAAATGGCTCCTAAACGTCATAGGGCTACTACTTCCCAAGGTGCCTCCTCCTCTTCTGATTACACACCAGCTAGCCTATTTAGTCCAGCACGACCAATGGATGCAGAATACTATGACTCTACTTTGTTTTCGGACAAAGAGTTTTCTGATCTTTGGTTTGATTCTTTTTCTGGTCGCAAGATTTGCAATGGAGCTTTTGTCAATTTTACCATATTTTCTGAATACGCTCCAACTTTTGACCACTTAGGATACCGAGATTTTTTCGAGGTATCAGAAAATATTTTTGACAATGTTGTCCGAATGTTTTACTACAATATGCAAGTAAAACCTAACGGAAATTTCTATTCTTGCGTTGCTGGGCAAGAATTAGAATTCTCTGCTACCGATATCAGTGAATTTTTCTATGTTTCTGATCTTGGTGAAGCATTGGTTGACATTACCCATGTCCAATTCCCTGCTGATGTTACCCTTACCTTTTTCAGGGAACTCATTTGTCATCCAAAACCGGTACCTCGTAGGGTTTTTGCAAAACACTTGAACCAATCTTTTTATGAACTTCATCGCATGATTTTCTCTGTCCTTCTTCCAAAGAAAGGATCCACAGATGAAGTGACCTTTTTGGAACTCTCTGCTTTATACCATATTCATTTTGGTATTCCATTCTCTATCCCAAAGACCATGATGTCCTGGATGCTGAACTGCAGAAATACAGGAAGGAATCTGGTATATCCTATGCACTTGGCGTCTATCTTTCGCCGTTTTGAGATTGATCTCCAAACTTGTGCATTCTCCTCAACTCCTGTCGAGCTTACCAGATCTCGTCGATTTCTTGCTCCACCTCTGCCTCCTGGAGCTCAGCCTGCTCCAGCTGATGACGCTGAGGTTCCTGATGCTGCTCCTGCTCCAGCCCCTGTCCCGGGATTTGATCCGACTTTCTACCAGCGCTTTGATAATTTTGTTGCTTTATCTGCACAACGTCATCAAAGTTATCTTGATTCGGAGTTCTGACACATTTCTCAGGCCCAGATGCTGAGGAATGAGATTGCTGACCTCCACTACAGCCTGGCCCATGATCCAGTCCATCCGATCACCATCCAGCCTCACCCAGGCTTTCCGGGCCCTCGGTTCACAGATGAGGTTTCTTTCCAGCACTTCGACCCCACTGCAGCCTACTTTCATCCAGAGGCTCATGATGCTGACGACCCCACTATGTGACGCGGGTTCAGCTTTTGGATAGTGGATATTTGTTAGATGATGATCTTTATGCTTTTGATGTAGTTTTTTTTTATTATTTTCATGTCTAAACTCATTAGTTAGACATTATCTGATGATTGTACTCAGCACTTTGTTAGTATGACATTTTCAGTACTTTATTTCCAGTATTAGTATTTCTATAGTCGTTGTTTTATGCTGTGATCATGTCTCTTTTGCTTCACTTTGTCTTTTTGTTTTCTATTGTTGGCTTCACACATTACGGGGGAGCCAAGTCATTTTACTATTTGACAAAGGGGGAGAAAAAGAGTACACATACCAAAAAGCAAATCCAAAAACAATCAACCATCTTTTGATTCAGGTACTTGTATTTTGTTCTATTTTATAAAGATATATTTTGGTATAGACTCAAGTTTGTCAATTATCAAAATGGGGGAGATTGTTGGCCCATTCCATGGTCACACCCGATTTCGATAATCAACATACACTTAAGTCGATACACAAAATATACAATCTGCTGCTAATCATTTCAGGATATATGAAATCAATTTTCACGGACGTTGTACTGCATCAACGAAGCATCAACATCATCAAATCTGGAGATGACTCATTTTATATTTTATTCTATATTTTATATTTTATTGAGTCTAGGATTTATTTTGTAAAATCAGTTTTGGTAATACTGGCTTAGGGTTATCTTAGTCCACATTCTAAAATGCCTATCCATTACCACTCTCATATCATTTTACAAAATATTCCAAAATCTCTCTGAAAAACAATTTCTGATAAAATATTTCAAAAATCTTCTGACAGAACTCCTAACCGAGTTCGGCCCGAGTTCGGTCCGAACTCTGTCCGAGTTCGGTCAGTTTGTATTTAAATTTCTGTTGCCTCCAAATCTGCGAGCAACGTCTCTTTGCGAGATATATGCATCCGAACTCTGCCCGAACTCTGTCCGAGTTCGGTTTCAGAAAACATCTATAAATAGAGAAGAACTTTTCATTTCAAATCATTCATTCACTCTTCATTTTTTCTTCTCTACTATTCGAGTGTTTTCAAACGATCCAAGATTTTCAAATCATACATATACACCTCTTAGCCAAAAGCCAGTAATATCAGAGTTGATTTAGAGTCTTTTGGTATTCCAAGAGTTGTAAAGAGGTCGTTCCAAGTCCAACAACTTTTCTTGTTGTGGAGCTGGTCGTGCACTCGTCACCAAGCACGGTGTTGTGAAGTCGGTCGTGCACTTGTCACCAAGCACGGTGTTGTAAGAGACTGCAAGCTCTCAGTTAAAGCTTGTGCCATAGTGGATTAACATCGAGCAAGAGTACTCGAGACTGGATTAGTCCTCTCAGAGGGATACCAGTATATATCGATGTGTCGCTGAGTTTGAATTCTCTATCTCTTGCTGCTTTATATTTACTGTCTCTTATTTTACTGCCATAGTTTAAATTTTTAATTGGTGATTATTTTTTTTGCTGCACACACACTTTATTCACCCCCCTCTAGAGGTGCTCAACGGTCCTACACTTAGGACACATGTTGGTTATCCTCATTACCTTACCCTTATAATATTCGAACTTAAACTAACCACTAACACACACGAAACTCACTCACTCACTCACTCACATATGGTTCACACATAGGCTCTCCTATAGGCTCACACCTATAGGCTCACACACATATACACATATATAAACTCACATATATAAATACATATAGGATAGAAATATATAGGCTGATTTGAGGGGCTGTCCTATGGGTTAATATAGGTCAACACTAGGAGGCTAAATGGGTTAATTATAGGGCTGATTTGTAGGTTGAATAGGGCCTGACATGTAGACTGGTTTGGGACTGATTTGGCTGTCCCATGGCTGTCCTATTGGGCTGAGTTCTAAGGCTAAAGAGCGGACTGCTAAGGATGTCAAATGGGGGTTTAATATAGGCTGATATGGCTGATCCCCTCCCCCCTCACTCCTATTAAATAGCAGTAAGTTACTGCTACTGCTGCTGCTAAATAACAGTCCCCTTTGGGGACTGTTCAGTCTCCAGAAATTAGTCCCCTGTGTGGGGACTGATACTCCAATTGCTGCTATTCACAGCAGGTTCCCCCTTGTTTCACTCTCTAACTTCACTCAATCCCACTCTCTCTATCCCTCTAATCTCCACTCTCAAACACTCTCAAATTCCTCTCTCAAACCTCACTCTAAATCTCACTACAAACACACACACACACACACTAACACCAATCCAACTTCAAAAACCAATTTCTACCATCACCCTATTCTCTCTATACAAACCCAAAATTTTCTACGCCCATAACACATAAGTAAGACACAAATATATATACATTAGAGAGCCTATATATATATATATATATATATATATATATATTATAGAAATCTAAGATTTAATAACTGAATAATCATTTACACAATATAACAAAATACAAGTGTCCAAAAATAGGGTTTTTCTCCATTAGGACACAATACCACACACGGACACCTAGAAGTCTCCAAGTGGACACGAAACGGACACAAATGGAGACACAACCATGGGGGTCATTCCTATGGGTCCAAATAATCCTATATACATGTAGGAAGGAAAATGAGGAGATTTATACCTCCCGGTCGATCGAATCTAGGAAAAACCCTCCTGATACGACACCGACACATAGGAATCTCCAAATGGACACGAACGAGCTCCGAATCCTTCCAAACTTGGCTAGCTCCTTCCTTAGCTTGAGTAGAGAAGAAAAGAAGAAGGTTGGGTGGAGGAATGGATTGATTTGGTGGAGAAATCAATAGGAACTCCTCTCTAAAAAAAATTGGGGAAGAACAAGAGAGAGAAAATGGGTAGATATTATCAATGGGCTCAAGCCTATCCCTATCAATAGGTGGCCGGCCAAGAAGCTTAGGTGTCCTCCTTTATGAAAAGTCTAAAAAGCCCTCCCACTAATCTATTGATTAATATTAGAAGAAGCGTCAATGGTTGAGGCTATTTTAGTCATGATTAAAATTCTAATCTTACTAAACCTACCATGAATAATTAGTCTAACCCACTAACTAGAAATAATATCATGTGGGCCATGCCTAACTAATGTGTTGGTCCCACTAGAGTCACAACTACCCTGGGTCCCCGATACAAGTCGGATTGAGTTGAAATTCGAACCCGACTTAAATAACCCCAAAATAATATCATAAATAAATAATTCGAAAATAATTTTAAAGTGGAAAAATGACCAAAATAACCCTGTTCATGAAAACGGGGGATGACAAGTATCAATGTCATCTAGGTATTCACCTATAGGTCCAGGGATTAAAACATAAGATACTATAATAAGGTAGTGCATATGAGACATGGTATTATTAAGGTACCAAGATATTAGTCAGATATTGAGGGTAAGGTCAAGATAATTAGCCATGAGTACTAAATCTACATGGCTAGGGTAATATGAGTATTAATATAGTGTAAGATACATTATATATTACAAACTAGTATTAGCTAATTAACTAGCTTTAACTAGATATTGGCCAAATAGACTAGCATGCCTAGTGGGTGACTAGATTGACCAGTTTGACTAGGTTGGCTATCAGTTGACTAGTGTGACCTAGATTTGACCTAAAAAGTTATGTTTCACCATGAATATTCATATTTAACTTAGATAAACACTATTTAACCTATATACCTCGTATCTAGGTTCTTGTGACTCCACGTTGAGCCTCGATTCACATTCATTGCTCAGGACGATAGGCGAGTACATTCTCTGATAGTTTTTATTATTTTGATATATCCTATGATGCATGTTATACTAGTGTTCTATCTTGATTTATGACACGATGGACTCACGGATTGGTATTTTATGGATTCCTTGACTTGAGATATATAGTTTCAGGCCTACTGGCTTGCTGGACTAATGAATTACTGGACTAATGCATCTACATCTTGACTAATGAAATACGTGTCAAAAACCTGGAGCTATGTGTACTAGTCGGGCGAGGAAATTCCTAGGAGACATGTGAACATACCCATTCTATCCAATGTCTTACTAGAATAATAGCGGTCGCACATGGACGTGTATGGTTTGTCGGATATCACCCTCTAGCCGTTCACATGTCAACTTGGTATTTCAAAATACTGGTCTTAAATACTGATTTACTGGATTGTATGTTGTATACCTTGCATGATAGGTTTACCCTTCATTACATATTTGTCCGTTTTCATATTTCACATGTTCTCTATATACATATACTTTTCGATATTTACTTGTGTTTTTCTTGTACATTGTCTCTATAACCTGATCATCAAGTATTTTATTATTATTATATTCTCATAGCGCTTGTCAATTATTTTGAATTGCTAGAGGAGATGTGCTCGTTCCATCTTGATTGGGTATGTTAACAAAATATTACAGATGATATAGATGACTGTCCGACCTACTATGAGCAGGGCGTATGCGAGGATGGCACGCAGGAGCCTGAGGAGGATCATGCCCAATAGAGAGTGCCCTAGATATAGTTTAGAACTATTAGTTCAGGCAGGCGTGGAAGTGTTTCTTAAGTATGCCATGAGCAAAGCTCAGTAAATGGACGATAACAAAATCATGTGTCCATGTGGTAATTGTCGCAATAGACGTTACAAAGAAGTGGTGACTGTGAGAGATCATTTGACCCGTAAGGGTTTTGTACGTGATTACTGCATGTGGTCATCGCAAGGTGAACTATATGCAGAAAGACAGGTTGTGAATGCTGCTACTTATGCTTTTGATGAAAATGTTGCAACGAATTTTGTCATGGACGATGGATGCTCTGTTGATTATGGAGACCTGCAGAATCATACACAAGATATGGTGTACGATGCGATAGGGCCTAATTTTGATCCGGAGGATCCTAATCCCGAGGCGAAGGAGGTCTATGATATGTTTTAGGATGCATATACTCCTCTACATCCTGATTGTGAGACTCATTCCGTACTGTCAGTAACGATGCGGTTGTTGAACATAAAGTTCGATTTTAACTTGCCACAAGCTTGCTATGATCGGATTACACAACTAGCGACGGAGATCTTATCGAAGGAATCAAAAGAGCTCCCAAAAACCTTCTACAAGTCAAAGATGATGGTCCGACAACTGGGACTGGGGTACGAGAAGAAGATTGTTGTCACAACGGATACATGTTGTACTACAAGGAGAAGGAGGACATAGAAAGTTGTAGCTTCTGTAATGCAGATCGTTACAAGCCAGTAAAGGGAAAAGGAAAGTCAACTAGAAATCGACGTCATTACAAGTATATGCGTTACTTGTCGATCATAAAGCTCTTGCAGAGGATGTATATGTCTCTTAATACAACTGAACACATGACGTGGCATAATAAAGAACGTACAAAGGAGGAAGGAGAATTGTCACATCCTTCGGACGGAGAGGCATGGAAACATTTTGATTTGTGTCATCCAAATTTTGCTGCAAAACCTAGAAATATACGTCTGGCGCTATGTTCTGATGGCTTTGTCCCTTACGGGTAGTCGAAATCTCAATAGTCCTGCTGGCCGGTCATTCTTACCCCTTATAATCTGCAACCATGGATGTGTATGAAGGCTCCTTATATGTTCTTGACAGCTATTATATCGGGTCCCAAAAATTCGACAAAAAATATCGATATATATTTACAGCTGTTGGTGGATGAGCTGAAACAGCTGTGGGAGATCGACGTCGCGACCTATGATATTTCCAGGAAACAAAACTTTCAGATGAGAGCTTCACTGATGTGGACAATAAATAAATTTCTAGCATACGGTATGCTGTCGGGATGGAGTACTCACGGCACCATGTCTTGTCCGATATGCATAGAAAATAGTAAGGCGTTCCGCCTTAAGCAAGGAGGAAAAACTTTTTTCTTTGACTGTCACCGTCAATTTCTGCCCGCGAGTCATCCTTGGCGAAAGAACGAGGACACGTTCAGAGCTGGAAAACAAAAATTTTCTCATCCACCACCTAGATTGTCGGGATACGATATTTGGAAAGATATAAAGGACTTGCCCTCTGTAATCGAAGATCCATCGAACAATCTTGTCGAGGGGTTCGGACAAAGCCATAACTGGACAAAACGGAGTATCTTCTGGGACTTGCCTTATTGGAAAGATAATCTTATAAGGCATAATCTTGATGTCATGCATATCGAAAAGAATCGTTCGATAATGTCTTCAATACCGTCATGGATATTAAAGAAAAGATGAAGGACAATCCAAAAGTAAGACAAGACATTGTCGAGATATGCAAGCGTCCTTATCTGAACTTGATACAAAGGGGAGCTGGTGGACAATTAACTAAGCAGGTAGCATAATACACATTGAGCAAAGAAGATAGATTAATAATCTGCAAGTGGATATCTACTTTAAGATTTTTCGACGGCTATGTGTCGAATTTTTCTAGATACGTTGATCTCAATGAACGCAAGCAAACAGGAATGAAGAGTCACGACTGCCACATGTTTATGGAAAGATTATTGCCCATTGCTTTGAGAGAGTTGTTGCCTCCTTCTGTATGGGTTCCATTGGCCGAGCTATCTACATTCTTCAGGAATATTTGTTCAACTAAGTTGACGGTGCAACACATGGTTGAACTTGAGGAGAAGATTGTCTTAACAATTTGCAAGTTAGAAAAAATATTTTCTCCGGGCTTCTTCGACTGCATGGAGCATCTACCAATTCATCTAGCATACAAAGTCCATGTCGGTGCATCTGTTCATTATCGATAGATGTACCCATTTGAAAGGTACATAAAAATTGATATAATTTAAGTTACATTTCATTCTTAATTCTCAAGATAATTTGTCTCTCTAGATACCTACACCATCTAAAGAAGAAAGTTGGCAACAAGGCTCATATAGAGGCTTCGATATGCGAAGCATATCTTATTGAGGAGGTATCAAACTTCTGCTCCATTTATTTCGATACTCATGTTAAGACAAATCGAAATAGACATCAAAGGAATGACGAGGACGTTGAGAATGGAGGTATATTCAATGTAAGGGGCAAGCCTACTGGGGCTAGTAAGAAACGAAGGTTGACTGACGATGAATATGATGCCGCTCACCGATATATCTTGTTAAATTGTCACATACAAGAAGTGAGAGATTTGGAGAAGTAAGTGACTACAATTACACTCGTTATAATATCTAATTTGGTGAAGTAACTGACTACACTTATTCTTATTCTCTCTAACAGTGTATTTAGAGATGAATTCAAAATGAGGACACCCGATATTGTCGATGAAGGACTTCAAAGAGAGGTTAATTGTACCTTTTTGTCCTGGTTTCGCAAATACCTAAGTAACTGAGATAATAATTTATGCGGCTACCATTAAAATATATGCATTTGAAATATTTAAATTATTAATATTTGTTTACATGTTTTATTGCCTGAAACAACACTCACAAATGAGAGTATTCGTTATTTGGCATTGGGACCGAAGAAGCATGCAAAGACTTGGCCAGGCTATGTCGTTAATGCTTCAAGTTTAAGGCAACTCAGAATGCTATAAATGCCGAATATGTCAATGACGGCTTCAGTACCAAGGATTCTGGTGTTTGCATAAAAGGCACCATCTATGACGACGAGCCAGACTTTGACTATTATAGAGTGCTTCGAAATATTGTAGATTTATAAGATAGTGCACCATATGATATGCATATTGTGATGTTCAAATGTGAGTGGTTCGATATGACACAAAATATCGATTGGAGAATCGATAAACAATTTGGATTTGTCGATATAAATTATCGCAGGAGGTATAGAGGGTCCGACACGTTTGCGATAGCAAGTCAGGCTGTTCAAGTCTACTATACAAGCTACCCAAGGCATCGTAGAGATCGATTTGACTGGTGGGCAATATGCAAGATTAAATCTAGAAATATATTCAACATTGGAGACCCAGCATACCAAGAGGACCAGATCGAAAAGTCCCAATACTTGGTACAACAGTCGGATACCATGGATAATGAAAATATTGTTGAGGAAAATAGAGTGGAGGAAGAGGTTGATACACAAGACTTAGCTGTCAAACAGGGGAAAAAGCGGCATCTTGTCCCAAATATTGAGGATAAAGAAGAAGAAAGAGAAGAAGAAGAATAAGAAGAAGAAGAAGAACTTGATGAGGATGTGGATACAGATGAAGTCGACGATGAGGATGATGATGAAGATGAGGATGATGATGAGAGGACAAGGACAAAGACGATGATGATGATGATGATTAGATTAAATATCAGTATATATTAAAGTACTTTCAATTACGTGATTTTAGTTTGACCTCATAAAAGCACTTATAACTTAGTAAATTCAGTTTAAAGCATATTCTTTTTTCATATGTCACTCCTAGTTCTTTTCTTTGCGGCGTCACTCATTGCCCTGCTGATGGCTAGCACTCGTCGTCGTGGTGCTGGTGGTGCTGGTCGTGGTGGTGATGGTGGGCGTGATCATGGTGGTGATGGTGGCGTGGTCATGGTGGTGGTCGTGGTCGCCTTCAGCCTTCCCGGGAGGCGACGCCTGCTAGCAATTTCGACTCGAAGAGTACCCCGGGCACAGACTCATCCCGCCGTCGATCTACTATGGGGCTATCGACACCTTCGTCGAGGGCGTCTCCATCCGCTAGAGGATCCGTTCCGCCAGCGGATCCACCAGCGGTACCACCAGTTACTGCACAGTGGGCCCCAAAGTACCCCCGAATTCAGTTATATCCGGTTACTGGCGAGTACATGCGCGGAGCCGCGGATCCTCCGACGCCACCAGAGAGGCCGATGGACGAGTTTCGACGAGAGCTATAGTCCGCGGGTGAAGCGTAAGTAAATTTAAGTTAATTTAATAAATTTGTTTCTTTTATTAAAGTTAAAAATCCAGTCGTTGCTTCTTTGTAGGTTTTTTCGTGGGATGTTACCAGGCTTCTAGGGTAGATTATCCGGGCTAACTACCATGGCCCCTACCTTAATTTTTCTGAGGTGCCCCTAGACTTGCAGTACCGCTGGCTCGATGAGATGAGGGTGTATATATATATATATATATATATATATATATATATATAAAATAAAAAAATAAAATAAAATAAAATATATATATATATATATATTTAATATATATATATATATATTGTGATTAATTATTAATTACTCTTTAATCGACTATTTTTTAATATCGTGATAATTGAATTTATATGTCAGAGGACCTTCTGGTGGCCCCCCATTGCGAGGAGGCGATCTGCAGGACCTATAGAAGTGCCGCCGGGAAGAAGATCCGAGATGCGATTTATGACCTTCGAACGACGCATTCGAAAAAGGAGTGGATCCGACAAGACTACTATGAGCAGCTCTTGGAGAAGATGGATGCTCCTGTCTTCAAGCAGAAATCAAAAAAAGCAAAAGCGAACCGATAGGCCGTGGGGCTACATACGGGGGGATCAAAGCCCCACGCCGCGACGCTTGCAGAATTGGTGAGATACCGCAAATTCATTCCACTATCTAATTCGGTACTATTAATATACTTAAATAATTAAATTCTATAAATATTTTGTATGCAGACCCAAGGGCGTTGAAGGAGGGAAAAGATGTTGTCTCGGTCACCATGCACGATGTATTTTAGCATACCCACAAGAGACGGAAGGACGGAAGCTTCGTCGACGAGAGGGCCAAGGAGACGGATGTAAGTACTTACGTTTATGAGACTTATGTTAGAATTATAAGTATTCAAACTATAACTTAGATAAACTTAGGATTCAGACTATAACTTAGCTAAACATAGGATTCATACTATAACTTAGGGAAACATTGGATTTAGATTATAACTTAGGTAAACTTATAGTATAAACACATTCATTTGATAGGTTACGTATCGTGAGGCCCTTAGTCGGGTTCAGCCATCTGCTCCCGAGGATGTCGGCAAAATAATTCCCTTCGAGACACCCTCTTCTACAGCCGTTTGCTACGATGACATGTTCGTAGATACCGTCGGCGGCTTTAAGCAAGGGTGCCTGTACGGAGTCGGCTCCCTGGCACCATTGCACGCGACGATTCCGAGATTTCCACCTCCCTCGCCTCCTCCCGCGGCCCCGACAGACGATAATGTGAGGCCCCAGCTTGCACATCTGAACGATGTGGTGTCGGACTTGCAGGCACAGTTTTCTACGTACTTTTTGTGACCTTCTACTGCTTCCGGTCCGTCTGCTTCCGATCCGTCTACGGGTGCTGTCGGTCCTTCTTCCGTCGGGCGTCTCTCGTTTGACCCCCTATCGTACTGCCTCCTGCTGTGACGGCCCTTCTCGACCTGATGTCGCCAGAGCAGCTATGCCAACTTCTAGACCATGGCTTAGTGGAATTGCCGCCATACCTGGTGGAAGTGTACATGCGTCGAGGGCAGCAGGGAGTACCAGCACCATCGGATGATCCAACTCCTCCTCCTCGTTGATGTTGGTATTCAAAGATTTTGAAAACTGTTTAAATATTGAATATTTGTGTGGATAATTTGAAATATTGGATAATGTTGACTGTTTTAAATGATTGTTGTATTATTCATGTTGGTTTGTGTTGGTGGATGTTTGGGAATGATCTATTTTATTTATATTGGTGGATGTTTGGGATGTTGAATGTTTGGATAATGGTGAATGTTTGGATAATTTGTGTTATTTATGTTGGTGGATGTTGTGTGAACAAGGAATGCTCTATTTTATGCAATTTTTTTAAAAAATTCCTAGTTAGCGACGGTCCCGTGACTACCAACCGACGGAATATCCATCGTAACTGGGACTATTCCATGTTAGCGACGGATGGTGACTACTCACCAACGAAATATTCGTCGCTAACTGGGACTATTCCAAGTTAGTGACGGATGGCGATAACTCACCGACGGATCGTCCGTCGACAAGGTTCTGGAAATATAAAAAAATCACAGAATGGGATCGACGGATATTCCGTCGGTAGACCGTCGCTAGTAGTCGATAAAAGTTTGACGACGGATAATCCGTCACCAAATCCGCGACTGGTCGACGACGGAGTAGCGATATATCCCACCGAAATAGCGACGAAATATCCGTCGCCACGGTTCTGGAAATATGAAAGATTCACATAAACCGGGTCGACGGATGAACCATCGCTATTCCATCGCTAGCCCGTCGAACAGTAGCGACTACCAGCGACGAGTTAGCGACGAATATTGCATATCAGACACTCTCTGATACGCGTTTACCGACCATTTAGCGACGGATTAGCGACGGATATTGCGTATCAGATACTCTCTGATATGTAATTACCGACCATTTTAGCAACAGATATGGTCGTCGCTAAGGCAATGTGTCATTAACTTTCTGATACGCGCTTTGACGAAAATTCGTCGGTAATTCGTCGCGAGATGTACGAGTATGGTTGACGAAAATCCGTCGCAAAATCGTCACTGGGCGACAACTTGGCGATGGATTGTTTTTAGCGACGAGACTTTTCTCGACGGATGTTTTTGCCTAAAATCCGTCGGCCATTCGTCGGTATTGCCATTTACCGATGGCAGGGCGACGGATACGGCCGTCGCTAAAGCGATAAATTTTGGTAGTGGTTTTCATGTTGTATCGGATTGTTTCGATTGTTAGTTGAGACTTATTTATATTCAGGATATATATTTATTTGTGTTGGACATCTAAACTTGAATTGTGATAGCTTTACTCTTTATTCAGTTATCTCTCTTTTTATCTTTTTCCATATTATGCTCTATCTTTCTTAGACTTGTGATTGAGATTTTATAGATGATTGTCATATTATTCTTCCGTGCAGAGATTACAGTTTATACTTCATATTGTTAGATGTTAGATATTATAGATGACCTATACATCGTTCTACCGCCGACACTGCTGCGTATGGTGGACGTACTCACGTTCTTGTACCCCTAAATAGGGAGCGGGTCGTGACACGTTTCTGTGGTGGCCTATGCAGGTCTGAGTCGCAACTAGTACGATTCGTAGTGGTGCTCGACTTAGAGCGCTGCTACGAGCCTGCTATTAGGGTATAGGTTATAGGCTATTTGGAGGGTTACTCAATCATAATAGGAAACTTCCAAATCTTTGATTTCAATCCATCATTGCAATTTCTTCAAAATCAACTGTCATTCCTTGATAATATCTTATCTTGTGCCATATTGGTTCTTTTGTTGATCTGCCTTCAGGATGCCGAAGAATAGATCACAACACGCTGGAGTCATTGCAGCAACGGAGAGGTCTGCTAATTCAGAGCCTCCTCTGGGGAGA
>JANAVB010013115.1:0-46570 GCA_029216955.1 Iris pallida | reverse complement strand
TGTGAGAGGGAGAGTGCAAACAGTGTGTGTGACAGTTAAGTGAGGTGAGAGAGTGTTGTGTGTTGATGAACAAAGTGTGTGTAGAGAGTGATCTGAGAGCAGTCCATTTCTGGACAAAAAGGAAGGAAAAGAGATCAATTTATCATTACCATCAAAACTGTTCAGTTATTGATCAGTTACAGGTCACACATTTTAAAACCCCATTTAGAAGTCAAAACACAACCAAATCAACCAAAAATCAAACCACAGTTAGATTACATATAGGAGAACCATATTAGGGACTTAAACCCATAACTAACAGCATAAAAATAGGTTAATATACTGTCAAAATTCGACTTAGAAAACTGGGAAAATACAGTTATTTATAGAGTATCAGGATTTTAGGGTAAAATTGAAATATAATTCAAAAATAACTAAAATATATAATTAATGGTTGGTAACCCTAATATAGGGTGTGCATGTGTCCAGCATACAATTCGTGTCCCACCACAATACGACACAACGTGTCCAATCAAGAAAAGACCAACACAGACACACACACAGAACATTCCTACAGGCACTGCGTCGTGCACAGGTGCACGCGTGTCGTGCACATGACACAGCCCAAACCAGGACTCGTGCACACCAACCTAGGTTCGCCTAGGATAGGTCTTCGTGTCTAGGTATCTGTACTGAGTCAAAACGTCCCCGTGTCCAAGTTATAACTGCGTATCAGAGCCCGATAAAACTGACTGAACTGTCAGTAAAATCCCAGTGCGGGCAGGAGAACGTGTCCGACACGACACAAGGGGTCATGCCACTTGGGGAGTGTCGTATCAGACACTTCCCTAACGTGTCCTCAAAATCCTACGTGTCCTCGTGTTGTCCAAAGAGAAAACTATCCCGAGTAGCAGGACACGTGCACTGCCGGCGCGCGCGCATGCACCCGCGTGTGCACATGTCCAACCTGAACGATGCAACACGAAAACACTTCCAGTCCAAAAGAAACATGTAAGCAACATAAAAACAATATTTTCAATTTAAACACAATTCAAAATCAATACGAAATGCCTATTGGGGCATTTCATCAAACATCTTAACACTACACTGATACATGTCCATTTAGGACACGAAACCTAGGTCTAGGCATACCTACAGTTAGGGTAGACCTAGGGCTCTCCAAATATGCAAAGAAACTAGAATTTTGATGGTGTTTATAATGATTTACCTATTGGTGTCTAAATGCAAGAAAAGCTTCCAATAGAGGGGTTCCTCCTTGCTAGCAAACTTTTTCAAATTGCCCCAAAGCTGAGTTTGACACCCAAACAGCAAGTATACTAAAATTAGGATCTAATGCAATTAATTTGAGGAAAAAAGGAGATAAAATGGAATTTCTATGAATTATTGAAGTTGAGAAAATGCCTCTTTCTAAAACTTGTTCTTTCCTAAAGAGGCTAGCCCTAAATGGAGGAGAATATTTATAGGGGGATTCCCTAGGTTAAGTGTGGCCGGCCACTAGTGGATTAGGGTTAGGTTATGTCACATGGTATTGGGCTTTGGGCCTCTATGTGTTTAAATCACTAATCATGACTTGTGAAGTCACAAGTCATTTAGTCAATTCTCTATTCTAAATCCTATTTCCTAATTGATTCTAATAACTAGAATATGGTTAACTTAAATTAACCTAGGGTCTCATAATCTAACCAAGTCCAACTCAACTAGGGTTAGTACCAAGTCAAAGCTAGTCAAAGTCATCCTAGTCAACCTTCATTCAAACAATTCCAAAATAAATCCTAAAAATTCCCATAAATTCAAATAAATTCAAATAATCCCAAAAATGACAAAAATACCCTCAAACTAGGAATGTGGTAGTGACATGGACTTAGTATTTTGATATACTTCGATCCGTGCGATGCACTATCTTCCTACTCGAAGTCCCATGCCAGCCTTCCCGAACCCGCTTAGCTAGATCGCTAAGACGATATTGAGAATATTGTGGAGAAAAAGAGAGAGGTTGGAATTTTAAAACTTCACTATACTAGAAAGAGAATACAACTTTGGGTGGTGAGGAACAAATGAGGCCTCCTCCCTTAATTATAATGGCTCATACAACTTTACATGGAAACTTCTAGAAGTAATATTTCAGGGATTATTCTTCCTACCATACTGGAATATGCATATTCCAGGATTATTCTCTAAGGAAAATAAAAGAAAACTTCTAGTACATCCGGAAGGATCATGAAGCATCTAGAAGGGTCTGGAGTCTTCTGGAAGATTCTCAGATTCTCTGGAAGATTCTGGAGCCTTCTGAAAAGTTCTACCATCTTCTAGAACATTCTGGAAGCCTTCCGCATGTAACAAAAAGACCTATTAATGACGCTTGATAAGTGGTTTTCATGACGGCTAATGTGGAAGCGTCATCAATGTTCAGCAAGACTAGAATCTATGACGGTTTACATTAAAAACGTTATTGATAGTGCTCCAGTGATACGAGCTTTATAAAAGAAGCACGAAAATTTAAGTCGAAACCTCGACACCCCCGTAATTCTCCGCACTTAAGAAAAATTCTAAACCCTCTCTCTTTCTCCTTCTCCTCCGCTCCCCAACTCCCCTCAGCCCACTCCCCGCTCGCCAACTCCCCTCAGCCCGCTCCCAACTTCCCTCAGCCCGTTCATCGCTTTCCTCGGTTACAGACTCTACCGCAGAGGGAAGGTTATCACCGGCGTAGCCTTCACCACCTGTTTGTCCTAAAATCTCGATCATTGCTTATTTTATGCCCTAAATTCAAAAATATCCTAATTTTTGACAACCACACAGGCATCCATCTCTTCAAAATTAGGGTTCTTAATTTTAGGGTTTCCCGACATCTCCGTCCACGTCGGCGATGATCCGAAAAGGGCTGCATCATCGTTGACTTCTCTTGATTAAGTGAGTGATTTTGATTTGGATTTTTTTCCTTAAAAAAGATTTTGTTGGGAGTGTAATTTTTTCCCTAAAAATTAGGGTTCTTAATTTTGATTTGGATTTTTTTTCCCTAAAAGGGTTCTTTGATTTTTTTTGTTTGTCTTGTTCAAGGAAGTGTAATTACATTTGGGGAGCCAAGTCCGAAGCCTCTCCACAGTCACAGCCGCGACCCGACGAGGTGTTGTGCGTGCCTGCAAGCCGAGTCCGAAGCCTCCCTTCGAATTCTGACACTAAACTATGGCGTATAAATTCTAAACTCTTGATTGATTTCAGTTTATGGGTTTATTTTATTTGTCGATGATGTTGTTGGATCTCGATCCCTACATAAAAAGGGTTTCGATCGACTGATACATGTTGGGTTCGATTTTGGCTTGACGATCCTACGATTGTCTTTGTTTGTGAAGCGCGAATGATCTTTAGATCATGTTCGGTTCTTTACTTGCTGTTGGATCATTTTCGGTTTTGAGTTACCTAGCTGATCTTGGAATTATTTGTGATGCATGTATTGTTGGTTTGGGTTTTTTGTATAAATTGTTGCTTGGGTTCTCCTTCCTATACTTGTTGTGTGATGTTGGTTTAGGTTTTCCTTATTATACATGTTGGGTTGGGAAAGATTTCTTTGTTGTAGGAGATGTTTTGCTATTTGGATTAAAATTGTTGGTTGGGTATCTATTATGCATGATGGGTTTAACTTGGTACTGTGGGTTTTTGTTGGGAGCTTTTCGATATAAATCATATGCGGGTATATATTAGTTGGGAGTATTTCTATTTCGGGAATGACATCTCCATTAGCATGCCTGCATCATTGATTTTGGGACTACGTCCACTATGCCATGCCTAGATGTTTTACTTTATTTGTCGGTTTCGGTTTTTATTCGAGTACTCTGATACTCTTGGTGATGATCGTTCGAACAAATGAACCAAAGCGTTGCAGATCGTATCGGATACACTGGCTCCGTGTCGGGACGTGTCCTATACGTATTATGGCATGCTAGTACAGCAGATGATGATTGATCCTTATCTGAGACATCCTATATATCTCATTCCGTTTCTTGTCGTTGGTCGTAGTTTGTATGTTGGTACTATTAGGTTGTTCATTCTGGGTGCAGATGCGCTCGTATTTGTACGAGTCGATACTGGACACGGATGTGAGGATACCTTCGTGTCGATGATGTAGCCTGTAACGCCCCAGTCCCAAAATACGTAGGACTAGGAATGAAGCATGCCAGCTGCATATATACGAGATATACTCCAATATATAGAAATCTCGAATATACACATAAGCTGTTTTGTGAATAATAATAAAACAGTCACAGGTAAAAGCTATATCTCATCCACAGTAAATATAAAGAAAATAGTAACTCACGAATCATAGTAAATGTCAAAATGTAACTGTTGGCCGGGCGGAGACAAATCCACTATCGGCACTAGAATAAACTGAAAGAAAATAGAATCTAACCTCTAAGATAAATAGAATAAGAAATGATGACTAAATAGGCTCCTCGACCCAATAGGGACAGTTGTGGTCAGAAGGTACGACTCGTTCAAGCGTGAAGGATGAGTCTATACGGACCATACTCATGCGGAAAGTCCTCCATACCTATACCTGGAGAGATCACCAGGTCCTCAGAGGGACGTAACAAGATACAAAAAGAACATGCCACATAAACTGAATAAATACTGCTCAATAAGAATAAGTAAAATCAGATCATAACATGGTCCAATACACACTAGAACTAGCTTACCACCCTCCCAACCAAACAAGGACAGGAGATGGTAAACTAATTCACGATGATATCTTTCCATGCTATAAATCTAATATAGTATCCGGACCCTAACAAGGTTCAATACCTTCTGTCACGACCCGTACCCGCTTTTTCGGATACGAGACGTGTCCAAGCCAGCCTACGCCACAGAGTCGGCGGTAGAACGTTGTCAAGCCCGCAAGAATTAAATGCTCAAAATATCACATTTGCTGCTCATTCACATTTTTAAATTTATTACAACATTTACAACATTTAAAAGGAAATACAAGATTTTACAATTAATAAAATTGATACATCTTCTATCTATTTCTAGGTTTGACTTCAGCATACCCAAGCCTTCCCAATGCTAACAGTGATCGCGGCTAAACCTGAAAAATGTTGGTTTCCAGTCAGAAATGGAATAAGTACACAAACCGACGACAATACAAAACACAATAGAATTAATAAGACATGAAAATAGCATATGGAATATGAAAGCTAGTAAGAAAACTGATGACATAGCACGATAGAGAAGTAACCAGAAAAAACTAATAAAAGACATCTATCTAGGTGGTGTAAAATATCTGTTTCGACATGTGAACGGCTAGGGGGTAAATCCGGCACCTGCACGTGTCGTGTACAGGTGCTATTGTTCACGAATAGACATCATGGGATTGTTCTGGGTAGTCCACATGTCTACTAAGATATTTCTCCTCCTGACTACTCCGTGTGACGAGCGTGTCCACAAGTAGCAAGATATATGTATAGACATGAAATAAAAAGACTACTATGAATCGAAAAGCAATCAGAAAGTGCACTTGCCTGAGGTCCTTAGCTGGAGAAACCAATAACACTATACCACTCAATGAGCCACAAACAATCAACACATGCAGAAGTCTTCGGATGCTGAAAAACAGTACCAACGTTCTCAGAATAGTCAAATTAGCTAGGATTGCCTGTCCTTAAGTCCAATTCTAGACACAGGGGCAAAACGGTAATTTTGGGCAAAAACGATGTCCGTCGTTGGACCAGCTCTGTACCGAAAAGCGTGCCAGAGTCAATGGTCTCTAAAGTCGTCAAACTACATGTCTACGGATCCGGTTTTCCGATACGAACCCAACCGTATGTCCAAGGTTGGATTCCGGTGGGCCGTGCACAAAATCGCCCGTTGAGTAGGACCGTGGGGCCCGCAAAACGACGCACGATTCAACTGTCTCATAATTGGACCAAACTTGGCATACAGGACCAGAAAAATGATACGGTCCTGTTGGCGTAAGTTTCGTCTCGATCTGACGAGCGTGCAAAATGTAATTGGAGAATTTGCAAAGTGTACGATACGGTAAATTTCGACGGATACGCATCAAATTCGTCGCGCACACGCGACCAATTTGAATTCTGCTAAAGCCCACACGACCACGAAGCCGTTATGTAGCTTTCGATGCTTTCGGTTCGCGACCATGTTGTCCGGTTTGGCGGGACGCACGTCGTGTGGAAAAATTTTCATGTTTTGAAAACAGATTTTCGTCAAACTTCGAAACAGTTTTAACATGGATTTAATACATGAAAAATAAAAGTAAAAGAGTGGTTTCAAATATAGGTTGTCTAAAACTGTCTTCAAATAGAATCTCAAAATCGTGCATGGATTGGGAGAAAACCGTCCGTGAACTAGAGTCCTTGGACTGGTTTTACTGTCCTGTTTCGACAGATTTTGTCGAACTATGGTTCGATTTCTTGGCCGATCTAGCGCATCTACACAAAAAGTAATTAGAAGAAAGCAAAGGCGTATATATTGGCTTCGTACCAGAGTTGGAAGATCGGGAATCGGTCGAGAGACGAGGCGGGAAACTCGTCTCGAAGTCGAGCTTTCGACAGCACATTGCTGCTGCCAACATCGCGCATCGTGCGTGCTGGCTATGCGCGCGTGGCCTCCGGCGTCTCCGTCGCCGGCTGTCGGCCGCCCACGGCTGGCTGGCGCGTGCGGGTGGTGCGCCGTCATGGTGGTTGCGCAGTATGAGGCTTAGGGTTTTCGATCTCCTGCACTCTCTATCTCTATATATAGTTACTGTATGGTCGAGCAAACCCGAACTGGGTCGGCTGGTTGAACTCACAGCCTGGGCTCGAGTTCAGCTAAAGCTGAATTCCGGGGGGGCGAAATTAACTTCGGCCGGTTGCTGGCCCATGGATTTAATTAGTTTGTTTTTCTTTTTCTTTTTTTTTTCTTTTTCTTTTCTTATTATATTTTCTATTATCTATTTCATTTCTATTTCTATTTAACACTTAATACATATAATATACACGTACGCACGTATATATATACACATATATACGCCTAAATATAATATTATTTATATGTATATACACATACATTTATCTACCTATATATATATATACACACATTTATATACATATATTTATACATAAATATAAATACACTCACATACACTATTTTATATTTATATATACGCACACAATTATTTTATATATATATATATATATATATATATATATATATATATATATATAATATTATTATATATATATATATATTCCTACACTCATATATGTATAATATATATATATATTCCTACACTCATATATGTATATATATATATTCCTACACTCATATATGTATATACACTTGTATATACCCATGTATATATATACACATATATATTTATCCGAAACTGCATCAATAATAATATAAAATATTTATCCAAAGAATATCGATTCAGTGATAATAAAATTTATTAATCACCACCAATAATAAAATAATAAACTAAATAATTATTTATAAAATCTAGTAATTACTATTTTAAATAAAATAAAATAATGAATAAAATATTTTTAAAATTTCGGGAAGTGGAGCTACAAATCTACCCACCTTAAAAATAATTTTGTCCTCGAAATTCTAACTTATACACATGTCTAAAATTCAAAAATAAAAGTAGAAGAATACAACCACTATTACCACAATCTTCTCAATTTTAATTTCTCAAAATAATTGTATCCTCCTTCCAGCCATTTTGTAACTACGAATCTGCGAGGACTTCTACCCACCTTTTGGTCACACTACCCACTCCAAATACCTGACGTCATAACATTGTAACCCTCCAGCTAATTACAAAAAAAATAATTACTGACAGATATCTACAGCATAAGTCATCTACCACGCTCTCCTATCTATCAAGCAAATCAAAATTTAACATGCAAAAATTTACACAAGTGGCAAAGAAATATTGATAAACTCTAGTAAGCATGACTATACGCGCTCCGAAGTAGGGAGGACATGAAGATAAGGCAGAATAATCGGGAGCAACTGTGAAGTCTCAAGAGCGGTGGAGAGTTCCCAACGATGCGGGTAGAAAGAAAGTTTACGAACCATTGACTTATTTGCTAGATTGGGATACTCTAGTCTAGTCGCTTGAAGGACTCTTCATTTCCTAGAGGGCTTGCAATCCGTGCAATACAGAAGTCCTGTTCTCGAAATTAATCCAAACAAGATTCCATAATAGAACAGAATTTGAGAAATCAAGATTTGTGGTCTACGTGGGTTCCCTAATTGGACATCAACCGTTGGTTGGATGAACCTTAGCTTTTAATCTATATGGACTGGACAATATTTCAATGATAAACTATTTCTAATAGGTTAGGGTATTCTAGAATAGGTTTCTATCCAAGGGATTGAGTTAGTTGCCCGTCAGGTTGGTTAACTAGGTTTCTCAAACTCAAAATGTGCCTTCAGTGACTCTTGTGTTTAAGTAGCACATGGGTCCTCAATTGGGTGGCACACTAGTGGCTTGTGCGTAGTGGGCTTCGAGTAGATCACTACCATATATTGGGTCAAAGGAATTGAGTCGAGGTTGAGGCTCTAAGGGAAGTCGTGAAGTATACCGGGTAGGTACTATGGTAAGAGTTATAGCTAGTCCCTCTAACCTGAAAGTCGTACCATAAAAATAGAGTACAAAGGGGCAGTTTTGAGTGGGACATGACATACCTAGATGAAGGTGGCCTCGTCTAGATCTTGCATATGAAATCTGTTGGAAGGTAACAGTTGGTCTCGTGCTCCAAACATTAATGACACGGCGGGGATACAAAATAATCTAAATGAAAAGTGGGAGTCCATGGGCACTAATCATCACCCTAATGGAGGTTATTCTAATTACTCGGTAATCCTGGTATATCCTAAAATTTTAGAAGGCTTATAGTCTACCCACCTTAGAGGCTAGGATATGGTGGCAAGGTTTCTGTCACAGGGCTGGCCGATGGTAGCTACACTTGCATATACAACTATCATAGTCATCGGGATACTATGTATCTACCAATCAATCACGAGCTTTCGTCTTTCCAATCAATGAAGGGTTCAAGGGAGATGTCACTGAACACATTTACGCGATTCAAAGGCGAATGTATAATTCAAGAGGAATTGTCAATGCAGTCGCGGATGAGATCCTGGAGATATCTCAGTCCACGTAGGGTAATTAGATGAAAAGCGAACCAAATGCATCATGGTTGATCAGGCCATGAAACAATGATTCTGATTAGACAATATGTTAGCGGACGTCCCCAATAAATATATGTCTCGAATCAAGCTCGATAAAAGAGTAAGCTTGCAAAAACTAGGTCGTATTTGCAGCGTCGGTCAAGATAGTCAAAATATAAGTAGGCGAGATCTTTGGAGAGGGGGCACAAGTAGTTTGAGTTTTAGAAAGTCAAAACCTTACCTGGTGTTCTTGCCTATACAGTCAACCTATATCTTCTATCCATTCGGCCTTAGTCGACTAACGGTTTATGGAACTATAATTTCTATATTCTAGGTAAACCTATTAACGTCAGTCAATTACCCTGTTAATAGATCACAAAAACCACATAACCTAGGTTGGGAGACATGCTACTCGACTTACAGAACTTACACTAGTATTGGTTTTGGATCTTAGGGTTATACAGGGCAGTCTCTATTCTTGTAATATCCTAAACTTGTAATCACATCTGAAATCATTCACCGAGAATTATGCCTTGCCCGTATATTCTGGTTACGGCAAACCCTTGGTTCCGTGATTCAAATGTGATAGGCTATCAGACACTCTACCTATATTGACACAATGGTATCTAAGATCTAAAGAAGTCAACGAGAACAAAGTTTCTGCAATGTTCCATAGACTATGATTCTTCGAACGATTTCAATTCTATGGGTTGTGCCTCGCCAGTGCGCTGCTAGCTGCAGTGAACCCACATTCTCCACTCTCCAATAATTGACGACAGTGTGCTGCTGTCTACACTTTATGGGTTCTAATATTTCTCTAACTATAACCGTAAAAATTCATGAGCCTCTAGAGATTCAAACAGGTTGACTAAAATAAAAACGTAGGTAATTGTCCTATCAGTCACAACACTTAAAATAAAAGAGTTAATAGGAGGAAATAACTAAAGACAAAAGAGATACAAACATTCTAGTATTTATTTCATATGCATTTCTATGGTTGAGGGAAATCTCAAATCAATCTACCTCGAGATTCGTACACGAATGGCAGAATCAGAAATTATAAACTAAATCCTTACAGCAAAAGAGAATTTAAATAGGCAATTCTAATTTACGATATAAGGTTTATATCTAATGAAGCAAAAAAAATTGAAATAGTTGATCAAGATCAAAGCTTTAATTATAGGTAAGCCTAACTTACCAAGTGAATAGCATATCTATGGGGTCATATCGTCATATCAAAAATAATAGTATTTCTATAGAGATCGGGTAAGTTATCTGAATTCAAAAATAGCATGGCCTATCTAACAACCTTAACTACCCAATTAGTCAAATAATTAAGGGACCCTTATCCTAGTTATTCTCCTAAATTATTTTAATCCTAATTGTGAATGAGCATTTCCTGAGCGCAGGCTCGCAATAGTACGACTAACGTACCATCACAAGTCGCAATATTTTGTAAAAACTGACCTGCATGGGCCACCACAAAAACTTGTCACGACCCGCACCCCTTTTCCGGATACGAGACGTGTCCAAGCCAGCCTACGCCACAGAGTCGGCGGTAGAACGCTGTCAAGCCCGCAAGAATTAAATGCTCCAAATATCACATTTGCTGCTCATTCACATTTCTAAATTTATTACAACATTTACAACATTTAAAAGGAAATACAAGATTTACAATTAATGAAATTGATACATCTTCTATCTATTTCTAGGTTTGACTTCAGCATACCCAAGCCTTCCCAATGCTAAGAGTGATCGCGACTAAACCTGAAAAATGTTGGTTTCCAGTCAGGAATAGAACAAGTACACAAACCGCGGCAATGCAAAACACAATAGAATTAACAAGACATGAAAATAGCATATGGAATATGAAAGCTAGTAAGAAAACTGATGACATAGCACGATAGAGAAGTAACCAAGGAAAAACTAATAAAAGACATCTATCTAGGTGGTGTGAAATATCTGTTTCGACATGTGAACGGCTAGGGGGTAAATCCGGCACCTGCACGTGTCGTGTACAGGTGCTATTGTTCACGAATAGACATCATGGGATAGTTCTGGGTAGTCCACATGTCTACTAAGATATTTCCCCTCCCGACTACTCCGTGTGACGTGCGTGTCAACAAGCAGCAAGATATATGTATAGACATGAAATGAAAAGACTACTATGAATTGGAAAGCAATCAGAAAGTGCACTTGCCTGAGGTCCTTAGCTGGAGAAACCAATAACACTATACCACTCAATGAGCCACAATTAATCAACACATGCAGAAGTCTCCGGATGCTGAAATAAATAGTACCAACGTTCTCAGAATAGTCAAATTATCTAGGATTGTCTGTCCTTAAGTCCAATTCTGGACACAGAGGCAAAATGGTAATTTTGGGCAAAAACGATGTCCGTCGTTGGACCCGCTTTGCACCGAAAGCGTGCCAGAGTCAATGGTCTCTAAAGTTATCAAACTACATGTCTAAGGATCCGGTTTTCCGATACGAACCCAACCGTATGTCCAAGTTTGGATTCTGGTGGGCCGTACACAAAATCGTCCGTTGAGTGGGACCGTGGGGCCCGCAAAACGACGTACGATTCAACTGTCTCAGAATTGGACCAAACTTGGCATGCAGGACCAGAAAAATGATACGGTCCTGTTGGCGCAAGTTTCGTCTCGATCTATTGAGCGTGCACAAAGTAATTGCAGAATTTGTAAAGTGCACGATACGGTGAATTTCGACGGATACGTATCAAATTCGTCGCGCACATGTGACCAATTTGAATTACGCCAAAGCCCACACGACCACGAAGCCGTTACGCAGCTTTTGATACTTTCGGTTCGTGACCACGTTGTCCGTTTGGCGGGACGCACGTCGTGTGGAACAATTTTCATGTTTTGAAAACAGATTTCGTCAAACTTTGAAACAGTTTTAACATGGATTAATACATGAAAATAAAAGTAAAAGAGAGGTTTCGAACTCGTATAGGTTGTCTAAACTGTCTTCAAATAGAATCAAAATCGTGCATGGATTGGGAGAAAAACCGTCCGTGAACTAGAGTCCTTGGACTGGTTTTACTGTCCTGTTTCGACAGATTTTTGTCGTACTTTGGTTCGATTTCCTGGCCGATCTAGCGCATCTACACAAAAAGTAATTGAAAGAAAGTAAAGGCGTATATATTGGCTTCGTACAGAGTTGGAAGATCGGAATCGGTCGAGAGACGAGGCGGAAACTCGTCTCGAAGTCGAGCTTTTGACAACACATTGCTGCTGCCAACATCGCGCATCATGCGCGCTGTGGCTGTGCGCGCGTGGCCTACGGTGTCTCCGTCGTCGGCCGACGGCCGCCCACGCGGGCTGGTGCGTCACGGTGGTGCACCGTCATGGTGGTGGCACAGTATGAGGCTTAGGGTTTCGATCTCGATCGCTCTCTCTCCTATATATATAGTTACTGTATGATCGAGCAAACCCGAACTGGGTCGGCTGGTGAACTCACAGCCTGGGCTCGGGTTCAGCTAAAGCTGAGTTCCGGGGGGGGTGGAAATTAACTTCGGCCGGTTGCTGGCCATGGATTTAATTAGTTTTGTTTTCTTTTCTTTTTTTTTTTTTTTTTCTTTTTCTTTTCTTATTTCTATTTCTATTATCTATTTCATTTCATTTCTATTTAACACTTAATACATATATATATATTATATAAATATATATATATAATATATATATATATATATATAATACATGTACGCGTATATATATACACATATATATGCCTAAATATATATATTATTTATATATGTATATACACATACATTTATCTACCTATATATATATATATATATATATATATAATATATATATATATATATATACATTTATATACATATATTTATACATAAATATAAATACACCACATACACTATTTATATTCACTACAAAAAAATTTGCTTATAGTTACGACGAAGATCAGTCACTAATATATATTAATAGTGACTGAATTTCGTCATAAATGATATGGACGGACTAAACACATGAGTAACGGAATTAATGTCAGTCACTACTACGAGCGACACTAATACTACTAGTGATGGATGAATTCCTAAATCCGTCACTATAATTGAACATGCTACGTAGATATTTATCTTTCAATATAAAAAAGTATTTAATATTTATTACTAACTAATTAGTCAGTCACTATTGTTGGGTCATTAATAATTATTACTAACTAATAAGTAAGTCAATATTGTTTGGTTATTAATAAATTATTACTAACTAATATGTCAGTCACTAATGTTTGGTCATTAATAATTATTACTAATAATAAATCGGTCATTATTGTTTGGTCATTAATAAAATTATCACTAATTAATAGGTCAGTCACTAATCTTGGGTCATTAATAAAATTACAAATTTTTTGAACCACATTCCTAATTGTTTGATATGTCATTAAATATAGTAAATCAGTCATTATTACTTGATCCATAAGTAGAAGCTAATTTCTTTCCACCACATTCTGCTGAAATCACAATTTCTTCATTCAAGATAGTATAAGTGGACTCTTACTATAAAATGAAGTCAAAAATAGTATATTCATCAGATTAGACAAACAACTCAAAAATAAAATATACTCCAAAACAAAGTTAAGTCTGCTATTAGCAAAAAAAATACATTGTACATCAACACAAATTGATGTTCTAAATTTTAATGATGAAACATGATAAAGCATTCGATTTCACGTCACACCAAGTCCCTGACCACGTACTCGATTTTGCGTCTTCGGTCACATTGCTTGGACATACGCTCTTTGTCGCAACTCCAACGTCTCATGTCACTAAAAAGATATAGTCACATTCCTACGCACATAAAATTAGAAAATTGTAGAAACAAACAATTAAAGTATATAAAATAGCATAAATAGGGAAAGAAAATTATGGTTAGGATTTTAAAATTTACTCGAGCCGGTGGGATTTCTCCATGGAGCCGATAGGACTTCCTCTCTGGACGAAAAGCGATGGAAAAGGGTTGAACTTCACTGACCTAGAGTGGTCGATGAGAACCTCTCTAGATGAACACCTTTAAAACAAAACAAAAATTATTAGAGAAGGAGGAGATGAGTAAATAACGGAAGAGATGAGAGAATTACAAGGAGAAAAAAATCCTCATGACTTAGAGAAGGATGAGAGGAGGAGGAGAGGACGAGAAAATTTTATAGGAGTAAATATTTAAAGGAGGAGAGAATCATAAACCATTTATAACCAAATATTCTGTAAAGGAAAAAAATGATGGCACATGTGAAAAAAAGTAGCGTCCAATTTTTCAATCCCACTAATTCGGGCCCAAATATTTAAAACTATTAGATTATTTTTTCTTATTAAATTTATTATTTAATATTAAACTACTTTTTTATTAGTGACTAATTTAAAAGTTCCTAATATTTTTCATGAAACATATTTAAAATATTAACGTCTATCTTCTTATTTAATAATTAAATAAAGTTTAGTGACTGCATAGTCCATCACCTTAAATATTTATTCCGTCAGAATAGTATTACTAACATTTTTCTTAATCCGACACAATTAATCTTTTACTAGTGACTGAATATTCATTCCGTCACTGACTTCCGTCACTATAAGCAAAATTTCTTGTAGTGATTTATATACGCACACAATTATTTTATATATATATATATATATATATATATATATATATATATATATATATATATTCCTACACTCATATATGTATATACACTTGTATATACCCGTGTATATATATACACATATATTTATCCGAAACTGCATCAATATAATAATATAAAATATTTATCCAAAGAATATCGATTCAGTGATAATAAAATTTATTAATCACCACCAATAATAAAATAATAAACTAATAATTATTTATAAAATCTAGTAATTACCATTTTAAATAAATAAAATAATGAATAAAAATTTTTAAAATTTCGGGAAGGGGAGCTACACCTTCTCATCGAAGTAGTAAGCCACACCAACAACCAAACAAGGACAAGATGTGACGAACTAATCCGCGATAATTATTGTTCCAAGTCACAGTCAGATACAAGTACCCAAACCAAAAGTACGTATATCTAACGGATAAAGGTTCCTAACCGTTCTAAGTGAATGTAGTTAAGAACAATCCTTCCTGCGCATGGGCCCTGGCTAAATAGGATCGGCATAGTCCCCCTTTGGGCACCAGAGGCCCCATCAGTAAGAGCATGACGTTCCGCAGAATCGTCAGTGGCCGTCAGTAATCATGGGTAATCTGACCCGCGTCTCCGGCAGCTCACGGGTTACAAAAGGGAAAGTGCATCGAAGCCCATACGCTAAGGAATTGTCCTCCCCGCCCAATGCCTACTATATTGTTTCCACAACATGAACCTCTATAACCGCTAAGTTAAACTAGCATGCAACCTCTATTAGCGGTTATTCCTATCGCACGGCTTATTCGCACCGGTGGCCAGCCTGTCACGCATGTCCGTGTTCTACATGCGACACACAACTTCGTGTTATAACGTGTCAAGTCCAATGAATGCAACACACAAGGTGGTCCCTTAAATCTAGGTTTAATGTGTAGGAAATAATACTAGCAGGAAATATAAATGAACAGTAAGTTCTAGCAGGTTATGCCATGTATCACAGTTTATTTTTGTATAAAGAAATAATGAATAATACATGAATTATGAGCTAAAATAAATAAACAGTCGGTGGCAAGGTATCTTGCCTGGAGGTAGTGTGCAGAATGGTGACGCCTGGTAACTCAAATCGTCAAAATAGGGAAGCACTGAAAGCCAACTTTTATGAACGACCTCGGATGCTGAAATAAATATCACGAACAGATTTGGCATAAAAGAAATACCTAGGAAATGCCTGTCCAAAAGTCTAATTATGGAACAGGGGCAAAATCGTAATTTCAGGTCAAAACGATGTCCCCGTTGGACCCGTTTTGCACCGAAATGCGTGCCAGACCTATGGTCTCTAAATTCGTCAAACTATATGTCTACGGATTCGGTTTGAGGAGAGAAACTCAACGGTATTTCCATTTTTGGATTCTGATGAGCCGCGCACAAAATCGCCCGTTTGATTGGGTCGCGGGCCCGCCAAAAAGGCGTTCCGATTTGACCTTCTCAGAATCGAACCAAACTTGGCATACAGGACCAAAAAAATGATACGGTCCTGATGGCACAAGTTTTGTCTCGATAAGACGAACGTGCACAAAGTTATGGTCAAGTTTGCAAAACGTCGATACGGGGGTATCTCGACGGATACGTACTGATTTCGTCGCGCACGCACAACGAAATCGAGTTCCGTCAGTTCCCACACGTTGGCAACATCCATACGCGCCTTTCGATGCGTATAGTGCACGACCACGTCGTCCGATTTGTCGGGTCGCACGCCGTATCGGTTGGTTTTATTGAAATTTTACTATTTTAAAAACTGATTTTTCACGATCTTTGGGTTCATAATTCTTTACATACAGGGGAAGAAAAATTAAACTAAAAGAAGAGATTTGAAGTTCTATATGTAGTCTAAAATTTTGTTCAAAAGTTTTCCAAAACACTCTTCGGGATTGATCAGAATTAGACATCGAACAGGGGCTGTGTTCAAACTGTCCAGAAATAGTTTTCTCGGGTTTTTCGAATCGATTTTTCGACCCGATGGTTTGATAGTACGGGGTACTACTAGGTGGGATGTCTAGAGGGTCATATAGGCTCTCCAATGCTACTCGCGGTTTCGAAAAATGTCGACTATGAACGAAGAATTTAAACGATGAAGTGGGTACCTCTTCCTGTGCTTCGAACGGGACTTCTCTGTTTTCAATGAGTTTCCCGGCGAACTCCGGCGATTGGGGCTCGACGGCGGCGAGGAGGGTCGCCTGTAGGTCGGAGATCACCTCTAGGATTGAGAGGGCTGTGCACGAGAGGGAGTTGGATGCGGAGGAGTTAGGCTTTTATGGTAAAAAGGGTCGGCCGCTTATATTGCAGACCCCCTCACTTGGCCGCTCGGGTTGTTGGCTGAGGAAGCCCTGGGTCGGGTTGTTCCTATGGGCTTCACAGGTTGGGGAGCACAGCACGGTTCAATGAACAGTGCTGTTAAGTAATTTCTCCTTTTTTTTTTCTTTTTCTTTTTCTTTTTCCCTTAATAATTCTCATAATACTCGTAAAAATTCTAATAAATTTTTAAATAAATACAAAAAATATAAAATATTTTCTAAAACTTTACTAATATTTTTGCACATTTTTTTATAATTATTGCCTACTATTAAATAATCAACTTTGAACACTATAATAATACTAATAATGATAATATGGTAATAATAATAATAATAATAAAATTTGTACAAAAATCACTTAGCAAGGTTATGATAATTAGGAGAGACTGCTAATATATTATTATTACTTTTTCCAACATTTAAAACTTCTAAACTCCAAAATAAAATATATTATAAATATTAAAAGGTCAAGATAGCCATGATACGATTCATAATTTAAACAACTAAATATTTATGTAATAAAATATATAAAAAAAATCCTCCAAAATTTTGGGGGATTACATCCTACCCAACTTAAAAAATTTCGTCCTCGAAATTAAAATAAACCTCATCTAAAAACATGACAATAAATCTGAATAAAATATATAGTGGGCTGAATACGAAGGGAAGCAGCTAGTCAATTCGTAACTCGATTTTCGAAAAGATGGAGGAGAGGATTTTAAACTGGCACCATATTCTACATGACAAGGTATTCTTGGTCTTGCATGAATCATGGATATTCAGTCATCTGATGGAATGGCTCGATATTGCATGGTTAACATCAGATGGGGCAAAAATGGATATTTATGGTTCTTTCTAAGGAATCGGATTATACATGTGGTGTAGTTGAAATAGAGTATAGGGTGGTGGGTTGTGTGGGGTACGTATTTCATGTGTGTAGAGTGGCTCATCTAGTCTAGTAGGTGAAGGTTTGTTGGAAGAAATGGCTAATGTTGTGCTTCAAACATAAAAGTCACGGTAAGGTATCGAAATGATATGCGTAGAGATTAGGTAATTTTCTCACATCTAAAGCATACGAGTGTTGTTGACGGAGTCACAGATTTTAAGGTACGTCATTCAAAAATTCTAACGAAGAAGCCAAGAGTCCTATTTATAAGCTTGCTAACTATATTCATGATATTCCTAAGGGTGTCGAATGCTCATGCGTGATGACCATGCTAAGGAATGTATTGCTCAAATGCTAAGCCATGACTTAAATAAAGAATAGTAGATAATACCTGTCAGATCTCTAATCGCAGTGTGGGGGTCTACCACAGCCATGGTAAATGCTTGCCTTTGCCTTGACTGCTCGGGACAATCGATAATCCGATGTCGTTCCGATCCGCACCTCAAGCATAAGCCAAGACGAATCTGACATCCGTCTCGAATGTGGCCCTTCTTTCCGCAGTAGTTGCATGTGGGCTTCTGATAGGGTATGGACCTCTGCTGGTACTGTCATGTAGGCCCCCTGGTGGGTCCACCTTGAGTCGCCCTAACTGGTGCAGCTACCGGTGTGGGGCATCTCTGTGCCAGCTGTTCCTTACGAAGGAGCTCCTGGGTACGTGCTTCCTCCAAGACGGTTGCATGAAAGACTCGAGACTGTGTAGTGGTGAAATTCTTGAGTTCTGGTACGAGCCCCTGGTGGAATCTTCTTGCCTTCTTCAGCTCTGTCGGGATTAATGTCTCACCAAATCTACTCAAACAGCTAAACTCTGCATCGTACTCATCTACCGACATGTTCCCTTGCTTCAAATGAAGGAACTGGTCATAGTGAGCATCTCAAACGTGGATGGGGAAAAACCTCTCATAGAATAGGTCGTAGAACTGCTTCCACGTGATTCCAGTGCCCAGTCGCCTCTCTTCAGCCTTCCACCAATGATGAGCATTATCTTCTAAGAGTAAGTCGACTGCTGTCATCCATCATGTGCTGGCAACTGGGATGCCCTCAAGAATTTCTTGTGCTAATAAGCCATGCAGAAACTTCGAAGGGACCCTCGGTACCCTTAAAATTCTTAGGGCCCATGTCGATGAAGTCTGCAATGGAGCCCAGATATGGTTGTGGAGCTGGAGTTGGATCTAGTACCAGGGCTGGTGGTGGAGGTCTAGCTAAGTAGGTCATCATACTCTGCCTCAACAGTTCCATTTGTTGCCACTAAGATTGTAACGTAGCATACATAAACTGGATGGTCGGGTCCGTATCAGTCGAAAGTGGAGGCAGTTGGGGTCTAGGCTGTGGTGCAAACTGCTGGGGAAAAGGTGATGGTGCAGTCTCTCCCGGTGGTACTGCAGTAGTTTGCTCAACCTGGCTGACTAGGGGCACTTGGGCTTCCTGCTGCACCGTCGATGGGTTCATGGTATTCTGCTGTGGCTCCAGCTGATATGGAGTCACCGGGGTCATTGGGGAAACTTGTTCTTCCTGAGAAGTTGCATCACCAGATGTGATGGATAGGGTAGAGGTGTGTCCGCTGTGTAGAGTCATATTGCTGGCACGAAGATAAGGGCAATGTTAGAATAGATTCAGATAGGTTTTAAGTCAAGCAATTGAAAGAGAGTTTAATAAAGAATTTAAAATATCAACAACACGTGGATAAGATCCTAGAGGGCGAATATCTTAAGTTAACCATATCTCAATCCACGTAGAATCATACGAAAGGCGAACCAAATGCAATATGGTTGATCATACCACAATACACAGGTTCTGATAAGACAATGTATCAGTGGGCGCCCACAATAAAACATATGTCCTGAACAAGCTCAATGAGAGAGTAAGCTCGCAAAACTAGGCTATAATAGCAACATTAGTCAAGGTAGTCCAATTACAAATGCGCGAGATAATGATGAAAGAAAATATAAATAGCTTAAGCTACTTAAGAATCCAAGTCGTGTTCGGTATTCGTGCCTATGCAGTCGTCCTACTGTCTTCTTGTCTAAGGCCTTGGTTAAAGTCAAAGGAAGTTAGGTTGTAAGGCTTCCTACCCAACTTATAAGAGTTGGACTGGTAATATGATTGAATGATGGAACATGACGACCTAGTACGCATGAAAGAGGGGTAAGGATTTACGGAAGAATACTTTAACAAGAAGGAACCAAGTTAGGCAGTTGGATGTTCGAAATGAAAGCGAGATAGAATGTCATATATGTGGATGAGATCCTAAATTTTCTAATCCTATACGCAGGCTTGCTTGGTACGGTAAAGTAACCAGACAATTTATCTTGACCTGTATGGGCCACCACAAAAACATGTAACGCTCCAGTCCCAAAATACGTAGGACTAGGAACGAAGCATGCCAGCTACATATATACGAGATATACTCCATATATGGAAATCTCGAATGTACACATAAGCTGTATTGTGAATAATAATAACAAACAGTCACAGGTAAAAGCTATATCTCATCCACAGTAAATATAAAGAAATGGTAACTCACGAATCAAAGTAAATGTCAAAAGTAACTATTGGCCGGGCGGAGACAATCCACTACCGGCACTAGAATAAACTGAAAGAAAATAGAATCCAACCTCTAAGATAAATAGAATAAGAAATTATGACTAAATAGGCTCCTCGACCCAATAGGGACAGTTGTGGTCAGAAGGTACGACTCGTTCGAGCGTCAAGGATGAGTCTATACCGGAACCATACTCCTGCGGAAATTACTGCACACCTATACCTGGAGAGATCACCAGGTCCTCAGAGGGACGTAACAAGATACAAAAAGAACATGCCATATAAACTGAATAATACTGCTCAATAAGAATAAGTAAAAACAGATCATAACATGGTCCAATACACACCTACTGAACTAGCTTACCATCCCCCCAACCAAACAAGGACAGGAGATGGTAAACTAATTCACGATGACGTATCTTTCCATGCTATAAATCCAATATAGTATCCGGACCCCAACAAGGTTCAATACCTTCTCATCGAAGTAGTAAGCCACACCTACAACCAACAAGGACAAGATGACGAACTAATCCGCGACAAGTTATTGTTCCAAGCCACGGTCAGATACAAGTACCAAACTAAAAGTACTCATATCTAACGGATAAAGGTTCCTAACCGTTCTAAGTGAATGTAGTTAAGAACAATCCTTCCTGCGCATGGACCCTGGCTAAATAGGATCGGCATAGTCCTCCCTTGGGCACCAGAGGCCCCATCAGTAAGCATGACGTTCCGCAGAATCGTCAGTGGCCGTCAGTAATCATGGGTAATCTGACCCGCGTCTCCGGCGGAGCTCACGGGTTACAAAAGGGAAAGTGCATCGAAGCCCATACGCTAAAGAATTGTCCTCCCCGCCCAATGCCTACTATGTTTTTCCACAACAGTGAACCTCTATAACCGCTAAGTTAAACTAGCATGCAACCTCTATTAGCGGTTATTCCTATCGCACGGCTTGTACGCACCGGTGGCCAACCAGTCACGCATGTCCGTGTTCTACATGCGACACACAACTTCATGTTACAATGTGTCAAGGCCAATAAATGCAACACACAAGGTGGTCCCTTAAATCTAGGTTTAATATGTAAGAGAAATAATACATAGCAGGAAATATAAATGAACAATAAGTTCTAGCAGGTTATGCCATGTATCACAGTTTATTTTTGTATAAAGAAAATAATGAATAATGCATGAATTATGAGCTAAAATAAATAAACAGCTGGTGGCAAGGTATCTTTCCTGGAGGTAGTGTGCAGAATGGCGACGTCTGGTAACTCAAATCGTCAAAATATGGAAGCACTGAAAGCCAACTTTTGCGAACGACCTCGGATGCTGAAATAAACATCACGAACAGATTTGGCATAAAAGAAATACCTAGGAAATGCCTGTCCAAAAGTCTAATTTTGGAACAGGGGCAAAATTATAATTTCAAGTCAAAAAGATGTCCGTCGTTGTACCCGTTTTGCACCGAAATGCGTGCCAGACCTACGATCTCTAAGGTCATCAAACTACATGTCTACGGATTCGGTTTGAGGAGAGAACTCAAAGGTATGTCCAGTTTTGGATTTCGATGAGCCACGCACAAAATTGTCCGTTTGATTCGGTCGCGGGCCCGCCAAAAAGGTGTTCCGATTTGAGCTTCTCAGAATCGGACCAAACATGGCATACAGGACCAAAAAAATAATACGGTCCTGATGGTGCAAGTTTGTCTCGATACGATGAACGTGCACAAAGTTATGGTCAAGTTTGCAAAACGTCGATACGGGGTATCTCGATGGATACGCACAGATTTCGTCGCGCACGCACAACGAAATCGAGTTCCGTCATTTCCCACACGTCGGCAACATCCATACGCGCCTTTAGATGCATATAGTGCGCGACCACATCGCCCGATTTGTCGGGGCACACGCCGTATCAGTTGGTTTTATTGAAATTTTACTATTTTAAAAACTGATTTTTCACGATCTTTGGGTTCAGAATTCTTTAAATACAGGGGAAGAAAAATTAAACTAAAAAAGATTTGAAGTTCTATATGTAGGCTAAAATTTTTTCAAAAGTTTTCCAAAACTCTCTTCGGGATTGATCAGAATTAGACATCGAACGGGGGTGGTTGGGCTGTGTTCAAACTGTCTAGAAAACAGTTTTCTCGAGTTTTTTGAATCGATTTTTTGACCCCGATGGTTGATAGCACGGGGTACTACTAGGTGGGATGTCTAGAGGGTCATATAGGCTCTCCAATGCTACTCGCGGTTTCGAAAAACGTCGACTATGAACGAAGAATTTAAACGATGAAGTGGGTACCTCTTCCTGTGCTTCGAACGGCACTTCTCTGTTTTCAATGAGTTTCCGGCGAACTCTGGCGATTGGGGCGGTCGACGGCGGCAAGGAGGGTCGCCTGGGGGTCGAGGATCACCTCTAGGATTAAGAGGGCTGTGCACGAGAGGGAGTTGGATGCGGAGGAGTTAGGTTTTTATGGTAAAAAGGGTCGGCCGCTTATATTGCAGGCCCCCTCACTTGGCCGCTCGGGTTGTTGGCTGAGGAAGCTGTAGCCTTCCTTCCGAGAAATTTTCAAAATTATTTTATTATTTATTTGATTTAAACAGTGATTTTAGAATTTTATAAATAATTAAATAGTTAATTATTACGGTAGATAATTTTAGTCATAGTTGAGATTTAGAGTACAAGGTAACTAGGAATCATGGCACGGATAGCTCAGTGGTGTGCTTTGACTAGTGTTTAGTCATGGTAGGGGAAGGCCGAGCCATAGTGATGTCCTAACTAAGAAAACCAGACCAAGTTGTGACATGACCATTATGAATAATTTAACTATTCATTATTATTGTTATTTGACGTTTATGAGACCCGGTTGTACCAAACCAGTCAAACTGAACCCAAACTGAGCCCAAGCCTATGTGGTCATGCGGGACGTCCTATGACTTTCGTGTTGATGTATTTTGGGTATGATGGTGTCGTATTCCATCTTAATGATTTAATGAATATTTTCTAAGTATTTTTAATTAAATATTATAATTGTTATTAATAATTGATATTCAATAATATTTGTATAAGATAGGCCTTGTATATTTTCGGGGATTATTAGACGGTGCAAAATGGCATATACACCATTATTGGTTTATTAAATTTCGTTATTATTATTATTACTAATATTATTGGGAGTTTAATTAATAGAGCAATTATTCTCCTTAATAAATTTGTTGGATTGTAGGATTTATCTAGATTATGTACATGTGTACATATATAGAAATATAATCATAGTACATGAAAATAGGCTTTATACGTATATATAAATAATATTATATTATTTATAAAATGTCGTGTATATTATTTTATTGTATTTATGATAACTATAATGATTGTGTGTATAAGTGTATATGTTACGTATATATATAAATATTGTATAGATGTGCATGTATATACAAGTGTATATAAATATATGTGAGTATGAATAAATATTATTAAATAAATGTGTGCAAATATATGTTTGTGTGTTTGTGAATATATATAAATATTATATATTATATATGTGTAGGAATATATAAATAAATAAGTATTTGTGTGTAAATATAGGTATATATATATATATATATATATATATATATATATATATATATATATATATATATATATATATATATTTTACGTATATATATAAATATTGTATAGATGTGCATGTATATATACAAGTGTATATAAATATATGTGAGTATGAATAAATATAAATTAAATAAATGTGTGCAAATATATTGTTTGTGTTTGTGAATATATATAAAAAATTATATATATATATGTGTAGGAATATATAAATAAATAAGTATTTGTGTGTAAATATAGGGATATATATATATATATATATATATATATATATATATATATATATATATATATATATTATATATATATATTTTATCTATATATATATATATAGATATATATATTATATATATATATATATATATGTATATGTAATACGTGTGAGTATTTATGTATATATATATATATAGATGTATATTTTAATATACTAATGATTGAAATAGAAAAAGAAAGAAAAGAAATAGATTGAAGTAGCAAAGCATCTGCTACTCTTGGCCTTTGAACCGAACACAACTCCCATCTTATATGACTCCATGGAAAGTCACCACATTTTTACTGATTACAACCTCGTACCAACCTTCTCACTTAGGACCAGGTTCCTGTTCTTACTTAACATAATCTTTAATATTTTTGCATATATTTATTATCCAAGAGACTAGTAATTATGGATGCATATTGTTATAAACCTATAAGGCAATATGCAGGATCGTTCATGTAGTGTGCCCAACCCGAGCTTGTTGAGCCCAACTCCCATAAATGTTCGAGCTCACCTCAGAAAGCAGCCCCCATTAAGCCCAGCCCACCCATCCAAACTGCAACTTCCCAGCACAACCAGCATGAACAACCCTTTCCCGAACCAGTTTATATATAAATGAGTATATATTATATATCGAGTGATCGGGATAGGAAAGGAAGCAAAGCAGCGAACAACAACTCAAAACCCTAACCCTAAACTCCACGCCCCCCCCCCCGAAGTCTGGGCGACGCCCACGACCGCGCGCCGCCGCATGAGGTCGCCGGAGGCCGGCCAGTGCCGCCGCAAATTTGCGTGCGCGTACAGTTGCGGGAGAGACGCGACAACAGCCACATCAAGGTAACCCTGTTCTCTCCCTCTTTTCTATCTCCTCGGTTGACCATTTTTCGATCTACAAAAACCTACGCGTAGACGACCTAACCCCTGTAAGTCCCTTAAAATAGATTGTTTTAATTCGTCCTATATTAATTATGAGAATTCTTGAAAGTTCAAGAAAAACTACGAAAAACAGAACAGTAAAACTGTTATAGAGCCTATTTGTAAGCCGTTTCTAGAACGATGGATGTACAAACCCAGAAATCTACCTAAAGACACTTGTAGGCAATCTATACCCCTTTAAAACCTTTTTTATAGAATCTGATTTCATCAACCATGCGTCGTGGAAACCGATTTCCAAAATCAGAAATAGTGTTTCAAAAAACATAAAATTTTACGAAAACCATCCACACGACGTGCGTCCCGCCATTCCGGCGACGTGGAGCGAACCGAAGACATCGAAAGCTGCGTAACGGCTTCGTGGATGTGTGGGCTTTGACGGATTTCAAATTGGTCGCGTGTGCGCGACGAATTTGATGCGTATCCGTCGAAATTCACCGTATCGTGCACTTTGCAAATTTCTCAATTACTTTGTGCACGCTCGTCAGATCGAGACAAAACTTGTGCCAACAGAACCGTATCATTTTTCTGGTCCTGTATGCCAAGTTTGGTCCGATTCTGAGATAGTTGATAAAATCACTGTTTTGCGGGCCCAACGGTCCCACTCAACGGCGATTTTGTGCACGGCCCGCCGAAATCCAACTCTGGACATACGGTTGGGTTCGTATCGGAAACTGGATTCGTAGACATGTAGTTTGACGATTTTAGAGACCGTTGACTCTGGTACGCTTTTCGGTGCAAAGCGGGTCCAACGGCGGACATCATTTTTGCCCGAAATTACCGTTTTGCCCCTGTGTCCAGAATTGGACTTAAGGATAGGCAATCCTAGCTAATTTAACTATTTTGAGATCATTGGTATTGTCTATTTCAGCATCCGGGGACTATTGTACGGGTTTTGACTATTGTGACACATTGACTAGTTCTGACTGTCGGTTTCACCAACAGAGGACCACAGGCGAGTACAGTTTATTGTCTGTATTTCGATATTGATCTTTACTATATTTCATTGATTAGTCATTGGTTATGTGATTTTATACTCTAATATAAATTGTTGAGTCGGGAATGAGAAGTACCAAGGATGTGTGATCCGACCATAGATCGTGTTTATTTTCATGCAGTAGATCTCGTAGACCGTGTTTATTTTCATGCAGTAGATCTCGTAGACCATGTTTATTTTTATGTAGTAGATCTCGTAGACATTGTTTATTTTATTGCAGTAGATCTCGTTGACATTGTTTAATTTCTGCAAGTAGATCTCGTAGACCGTGTTTATTTTATTGCAGTAGATCTCGTAGACATTGTTTAATTTCTACAAGTAGATCTCGTAGATCGTGTTTATTTTTCATGCAAGTACATCTCGTAGACCGTGCGGTGTAGTACCCCTGACCGATCACATATCAACGGTACTTCTAACAGTTGAGGAAAGTATTTTGCGTCTATTTATTTGCTATTGATTTTCTGTCTTTACTGTTTATTTTCAAAACTCATGATTGATGTCTAACCTTTGTTTTATAGTCATTTTCTTTATTTAAAATTGCATTCAGTGAATTGTGCTCGTTCCATTCCTGGCTGGAAACTAACATTTTCAGGTTAGCCGTGGATTCATTTAGCTTGGGGTGACAGGAATACTTGTAGACAAAAGCCTAAAGACTAGCTAGATAGTTGAGTTGTAGTCATTCATTTATTTGTACAAGTTTATATTTCTCTACAAATGTAAAACTTGTGATCGTTGTAAGTTAAACTAATTATGTGAATGAGCATTATTTGTGATTTTGATCTTCATGGCCGTGACAGCGTTCTACCGCCGACACTGCGGCGTAGGCTAGCTTGGACACGTCTCGTATCCGTTTAAAAAAAAATGGGTGCAGGTCGTGACAAGTTTTTGTGGTGGCCCATGCAGGTCAGTCTTCGCAAATTATGCGAACTCGCAGTAGGACCATATTAGTCGTACTGCTGCGAGTCTGCGCCCAAGAAATGCTCATTCACAAACTAGGATTGAAATGATTTAAGAGAATGACTAGGAGTCCCTTGTTTAACTTGACCGTTGGGTAGTTAAGGTTGTTAGATAGGCCATGCTACTCAGAATTATTAAATTTAGATAGCTTGCTAGATCCCTATAGGTACACTATACTTTTGATATGACATTATGATCCAATGTGGATCCACTATCCACTGGTAAGTTAGGCTTATCTATAATTAAGGCTTTAATCGTGATAAACTGTTCGATTTACCTCTTGCTCTATTTAGATGTAAACATCATATCATAAATTAGAACTGTCTATTTAAATTCTATTTTGCTGTAAGGAATTGATTCATAATTCTGTTATTCGTATGCGAATCTCGAGGTAGATTGACTTGAGATTTTCCCTCAACCATCGAAATGCATATGAACTAGATACTATAATGTTTGTATTTCTTTTGTATTTAGTTACTTCCTCCATGATAATCTTTAATTTAAGTGTTGTGACTGATAGGACAAACACCTACGCTTTATTCTTAGTCAACTTGTTAGGATCTCTAGAAGCTCATAAATTTTACGGATATAGTTAAAGGAGTATTAGTTAACTAATAATAGTTAGACAGCAGCACACTGTCATCAATTATTTGAGAATGGATGGTGCGGGTTCACTGCAGCCAGCAGCGCACTGGCGAGGCATAACCTATAAAATTGAAATCATCCCGAAGAATCATAGTCTATGGAACATGTCTAGAACTATGTTCTCATTGACCTCTTTAGATCTTAGATACCCTTGTGCCAATATAGAATAGAGTACCTTATAGCATATCACCTCTGAATCACGGAACCAAGGATTTATCTAGAATATAGAATTTAGAGTTCCCTAACTCATTACTCGACCAAGGCCTTAGGGATAGGAAGACTGTATAAGCAAGAACACCAGGTAAGGTTTTGATTCTCTCAAAACTCGAACCAATTGTGCTTCATTTCAAAAATCTCGCATATTTATATTTTGACACTCTTGACCAATGCTGCGATTACAGCCTAGTTTTTGCAAGCTTACTCTTTTATCGAGCTTGATTCAAGACACATGTTTATTGGGGACGCCCGCTAACATATTGTCTAATCAGAATCATTGTATTACGGTCTGATCAACCATGATACATTTTGGTTCGCTCTTCATCTAATTTCCTTACGTGGATTGAGATATAGAGGTATCCAGGATCTCATCCGCGATTGCTTGACAACTCCTCTTGAATTATATATTCGCCTTTGAATCACATAATTTTATTCAGCGACATCTCTTGAACTCTTTATTGTTTTTGTCTTTCGCTGATTGGAAAGACGAAAGCTCGTAAATGATTGATAGATACAGAGTATTCCCATGGCTATGATAGTTGTATAGGCAAGTGTAGCTACCATCGGCCAGCCCAGTGACAGGAACCTTGCCACCATATCCTAGCCTCTAAGGTAGGTAGACTGTAAGCCCTAAACTTTTGGAATATACGAAGATTACAGATTGATTAGAACAAATTTTCTATTAGAAGGATAGTTAGTGCCCTATGGACTCCCACTTTCCATTTAGATTATTTCGTGCCCCCGGCCGTGTCATTAATATTTGGAGCACGAGACCAGTTGTTACCTCCCAACAAAATTTCATATGCAAGATCTAGACGAGTCCACCTTCATCTAGGTATATCATGTCCCACTCAAACCCGTCCCTTTGTACTCTATTTTTATGGTACGACTTTCAGGTATAAAAGGATTAGTTATGACCCTTACCGTAATACCGGTATACTTTCCGATTCTCCTTAGAGCCTCAACCTTGACTCAGTATATTCGACCCAAAATATGGTGGTGATATACCCGAAGCCCACTACGCACACGTCACTAGTGTGCCACCCGATTGAGGCCTCATGTACTACTTAACCACAAAAGTCACCGAAGGCGCATTTTGGACTTTAGGAACTTAGCTAACCAACCTGACTGGCAACTAGCTCAACCACTTGGGTGGAAGCCTACTCTAAGTTACCCTGACCTAGTAGGAATAGTTGGGATCTTGTCCCGCCAATATAGATTGAAACCCAAGGTTCATCCAACCCACGAGTGATGTCTAAATAGAGAACCCATTAAGACCTAGTGGGACCCATCCATGCATACCATCATATTTGGACTATAGAACTGAGTTATTTGGAATCGGCCCCATATCTATTATGTAATCTCCACCCCTTAGAAAGTGAATCCATTCGTAACCTTTATCCCATCTACCTGGAAGTCGCGATACGATCTTTTATTGCATTCATATTCTATTCTCGTGTGTTTAAATAACCACGGAAAGGATCACAATCTTGATTTTCCGAATTCTACCCTATTTTGGGAACTTGTTCAGAATTTTGAGAACGAAATTAATGTATTGCATGGATTGCAAGCCCCTCTAAGAGTGAAGGGTTCTTCGATGTAGCAAGTGACTGGACTAGAGTAGCCCAATCTAGCGAATGAGACAATAGATTCATAAATTTTTTCGTTCTATCTGCACCATTGGATACTCTCCACGGCTCTTAAAATTTCATATTCGCTCTCGATTACTTTTCCTTATCTTCATGTCCTTCCCATTTTAGAGTGATGAACGATCATGCTTGTTAGAATTTATCAATATTTCTTAGCTACTTGTGTCAGTCTGTTGCCTGTTAAATCTTGGGTTGCTGATAGATAAGAAAAAAAAACTTATAGATGCCTCATGCTGTAGATGTCTGTTGGTAGGACTGTTAGCAACTAGTTAGAGGATTATAGATTTTAGTTGGGAGGAGTAGTGTGACCGAAGGTGGTAGAAGTTCTCGAGATTTCGTAAATACAAATGACTAGAGAAGGCCATAAAAATTTTGAGAAATTAAATTTGAGGAGATTAAGGGAATACTAGACTTTGAATTTTAAGAAATAGTTATGAATTTAAATTTCGAGGACGAAATTATTTTTAAGGTGGGTAGATTTGTAGCCTCCCTTCCCGGAAATTTTCAAAATTATTTTTATTATTTATTTGATTTAAACGGTGATTTTAGAATTTTATAAATAATTAAATAGTTAATTATTACGGTAGATGATTTTAGTCATAGTTGAGATTTGGAGTACAAGGTGACTAGGAATCATGGCACGGATAGCTCAGTGGTGTGCTTTGACTAGTGTTAGTCATGGTAGGGGAAGGCCGAGCCTAGTGATGTCCTAACTAAGAAAACCAGGCCAAGTTGTGACATGACCATTATATAATTTAATTATTCATTATTATTGTTATTTGACGTTTATGAGACCCGGTTGTACCAAACCAGTCAAACTGAGCCCAAGCCCATGTGGTCATGCGGGACGTCCTATGACTTTCGTGTTGATGTATTTTGGGTATGATGGTGTCGTATTCCATCTTAATGATTTAATGAATATTTTCTAAGTATTTTTAATTAAATATTATAATTGTTATTAATAATTGATATTCAATAATATTTGTATAAGATAGGCCTTGTATATTTTCTGGGATTATTAGACGGTGCAAATGGCATATACACCATTATTGGTTTATTAAATTTTGTTATTATTATTATTACTAATATTATTGGGATTTTAATTAATATTATAGCAATTATTCTCCTTAATAAATTTGTTGGATTATGGGATTTATCTAGATATATGTACATGTGTACATATATAGAAATTATTCATAGTACATAAAAATAGGCTTTTATACGTATATAAAATAATATTATTTTATTTATATAAAATGTCATGTATATTATTTTATTGTATTTATGGTAACTATATATAATTGTGTGTATAAGTGTATATGTTACGTATATATAAATATTGTATAGATGTGCATGTATATATATACAAGTGTATATAATATATGTGAGTATGAATAAATATATATTAAATAAATGTGTGCATATATATATGTGTGTTTGTGAATATATATAAATAAATATTATATATTATTATGTGTAGGAATATATAAATAAATAAGTATTGTGTGTAATATAGGGATATATATATATATATATATATATTATATATATATATATATATATATATATATATATATATATATATACGTGTGAGTATTTATGTATATATATATATAGATGTATATTTTAATATACTAATGATTGAAATAGAAAAAGAAAGAAAAAATAGATTGAAGTAGCAAAGCATCTGCTACTCTTGGCCTTTGAACCGAACAGAACTCCCATCTTATATGACTCCATGGAAAATCAACACATTTTTACTGATTACAACCTCGCACCAACCTTCTCACTTAGGACCAGGTTCCTGTTCTTACTTAACATAATCTTTAATATTTTTGCATATATTTATTATCTAGGAGACTAGTAATTATGGATGCATATTGTTATAAACCTATAAGGCAATATACAGGATTGTTCATGTAGTGTGAGCCCAACCCGAGCTTGGTGAGCCCAACTCCCATAAATGTCTGAGCTCACCTCAGAAAGCAGCCCCATTAAGCCCAGCCCACCCGATCCAAACTGCAACTTCCCAGCACAACCAGCATGAACAACCCTTTCCCGAACCAGTTTATATATAAACGATTATATATATATATCGAGTGATCGGGATAGGAAAGGAAGCACAGCAGCGAACAACAACTCAAAACCCTAACCCTAAACTCCACGCCACCCTCCCCGAAGTCTGGGCGGCGCCCAACGAACGCGCGCCGCCGCGTGAGGTCGCCGGAGGCCGGCCAGTGCCGCCGCAAATTCGCGTGCGCGTACAGTCGCTGGAGAGACGCGACAACAGCCACATCAAGGTAATCCTGTTCTCCCCCTCTTTTCTATCTCATCGGTTGACCTTTTTTCGATCTACAAAAACCTACGCATAGATGACCTAATCCACTGTAAGTCCCTTAAAATAGATTGTTTTAATTCGTCCTATATTAATTATGAGAATTCTTGAAAGTTCAAGAAAAACTAAGAAAAATAGAACAGTAAAACTGTTGTAGAGCCTATTTGTAAGCCGTTTCTAGAACGATGGATGTACAAACCCAGAAATCTACCTGAAGACACTTGTAGGCAATCTATACCCCTTTAAAACCTTTTTTATAATCTGATTTCATCAAACATGCGTCGTGGAAACCGATTTCCAAAATCAAGAAAAATAGTGTTTCAAAAACATAAAATTTTACGAAAACCATCCACACGACGTGCGTCCCGCCATTCCGGGCAACGTGGACGCAAACCGAAGACATCGAGAGCTGCGTAACGGCTTCATGGACGTGTGGGCTTTGACGGAATTCAAATTGGTCGCGTGTGCGTGACGAATTTGATGCGTATCCGTCGAAATTCACCGTATCGTGCACTTTGTAAATTCCTCAATTACTTTGTGCACGCTCGTCAGATCGAGACGAAACTTGTGCCAACAGAACCGTATCGTTTTTCTAGTCCTGTATGCCAAGTTTGGTCCAATTCTGAGACAGTTGATAAAATCACCATTTTGCGGCCCCACGGTCCCACTCAACGGGCGATTTTGTGCACGGCCCGCCGAAATCCAACTCTGGACATACGGTTGGGTTCGTATCGGAAAACTAGATCCGTAGACATATAGTTTGACAACTTTAGAGACCGTTGACTCTGGCATGCTTTTCGGTGCAAAGTGGGTCCAACGGCGGACATCGTTTTTGCCCGAAAATACCGTTTTGCCCCTGTGTCCAGAATTGGACTTAAGGACAGGCAATCCAAGCTAATTCGACTATTCTGAGATCATTCGTATTGTCTATTTCAGCATCCGGGGACTGTTGTACGGGTTTTGACTATTGTGACACATTGACTAGTTCAGACTGTCGGTTTCACCAGCAGAGGACCACAGGCGAGTACAGTTTATTGTCTGCATTTCGATATTGATCTTTACTATATTTCATTGATTAGTCATTGGTTATGTGATTTTATACTCTATTATAAATTATTGAGTCGGGAATGAGAAGTACCAAGGATGTGTGATCCGACCATAGATCGTGTTTATTTTCATGCAGTAGATCTCGTAGACCGTGTTTATTTTCATGCAGTAGATCTCGTATACCATGTTTATTTTTATGCAGTAGATCTCGTAGACATTGTTTATTTTATTTTAGTAGATCTCGTAGACATTGTTTAATTTCTGCAAGTAGATCTCGTAGACCGTGTTTATTTTATTGCAGTAGATCTCGTAGACATTGTTTAATTTCTGCAAGTAGATCTCATAGACCGTGTTTATTTTTCATGCAAGTAGATCTCGTAGACCGTGCGGTGTAGTACCCCAGACCGATCACATATCAACGGTACTTCTAACAGTTGAGGAAAGTATTTTGTGTCTATTTATTTGCTATTGATTTTCTGTTTTTACTGTTTATTTTCAAAACTCATGATTGATGTCTAACCTTTGTTTTATAGTCATTTTTTTTATTTGAAATTGCATTCAGTGAATTGTGCTCGTTCCATTCCTGACTGAAAACCAAAATTTTTAGGTTAGCCGTGGATTCATTTAGCTTGGGGAGTGACGGGAATACTTGCAGACAAAAGCCTAGAGACTAGCTAGATAGTTGAGTTGTAGTCATTCATTTATTTGTACAAGTTTATTTTATACAAATGTAAAACTTGTGATCGTTTTAAGTTAAATTAATTATGTGAATGAGCATTATTTGTGATTTTGATCTTCATGGCCGTGACAGCGTTCTACCGCCGACACTGCGGCGTAAGCTGGCTTGGACACGTCTCGTATCCGTTTAAAAAAAAGGGTGCGGGTCGTGACAGAAGCCCTGGGTCGGGTTGTTCCCATGGGCTTCACGGTTGGGGAGCACAGCACTGTTCAATGAACAGTGATGTTAAGTAATTTCTCCTTTTTTTTCTTTTTCTTTTTCTTTTTCCCTTAATAATTCTCATAATACTCATAAAAATTCTAATAAAATTTTTAAATAAATATTAGAAATATAAATTATTTTCTAAAACATTACTAATATTTTTACACATATTTTTTTTATAATTATTGCCTACTATTAAATAACAATCAACTTTGAACACTATAATAATACTAATAATGATAATATGGTAATAGTAATAATAATAATAAAATTTGTACAAAAATCACTTAGCAAGGTTATGATAATTAGGAGAGACTACTAATATATATATTATTATTATTATTTTACAACATTTAAAACTTCTAAACTCCAAAATAAAAATATATTATAAATATTAAAAGGTCAAGATAGCCATGATACGATTTCATAATTTAAACAACTAAATATTTATGTAATAAAATATAAAAAAATCCTCCAAAATTTTTGGGGATTACATAGCCTCTCCACAGTTGCAGCCGCGACCCGACGAGGCGCTGTGCGTGCCTGCGAGCTGAATCTGAAGGCTCCCTTCGGATTTCGACACCAAATTCTGGGTATAAATTCTAAACTCTTGATCGATTTCAGTTTTTGGGTTTATTTGGTTTGCCGATGATGTTGTTGGATCTCGATCCCTACATAAATAGGGTTTCGATCGACTGATACGTATTGGGTTCGATTTTGGCTTGACGATCCTACGATTGTCTTTGTTTGTGAAGTAGGAATGATCTTTAGATCATGTTCGGTTCTTTACTTGCTGTTGGATTATTTTCGGTTTCGGGTTACCTAGCTGCTGTTGGAATTATTTGTGATGCATGCATTGTTGGTTTGGGTTTCCTGTATAAATTGTTGCTTGGGTTCTCCTTCCTATACTGCTATGGAATGTTGGTTTAGGTTTTCCTTATTACACATGTTGGGTTGGGAAATATTTCTTTGCTGTAGGAGATGTTTTGCTATTTGGATTAAAATTAGTGGTTGGGTATCTATTATGCATGATGGGTTTAACTTGGTACTGTGGGTGTTTTTGTTGGAATCTTTTCGATATAAATCACATGCGGGTATATATTAGTTGGGAGTATTTCTATTTCGGGATTGACATCTCCACTAGCATGCATGCGTCGTTGATTTTGGGACTACGTCCACTATGCCATGCCTGGATGTTTTACTTTATTTGTCGGTTTTGGTTTTTATTAGAGTACTCTGATATTCTTGGTGTTGGTCGTTCGACCAAATGAACCAAAGTGTTGCAGATCGTATCGGATACACTGGCTCCGTGTTGGGACGTGTCCTATACGTGTTATGGCACGCTAGTATAGCAGATGATGATTGATCCTTATCTGAGACATCTTATATATCTCATTTTGTTTCTTGTCATTGTCGTAGTTTGTATGTTGGTACTGTTGGGTTGTTCATTCTGGGTGCAGGTACGCTCGTGTTTGTACGAGTCGATACTGGACACGGATGTGAGGATACCTTCGTGTCGATGATGTAGCCTCTCCACAGTTGCAGCCGCGACCCGGCGAGGCACTGTGCGTGCCTGCGAGCCGAGTCCGAAGGCTCCCTTCGGATTCCGACACCAAATTCTGGGGTATAAATTCTAAACTCTTGATTGATTTCAGTTTTTGGGTTTATTTTGTTTGTCGATGATGTTGTTGGATCTCGATCCCTACATAAAAAGGGTTTCGATCGACTGATACATGTTGGGTTCGATTTTGGCTTGACGATCCTACGATTGTCTTTGTTTGTGAAGCGGGAATGATCTTTAGATCATTTCGGTTCTTTATTTGCTGTTGAATCATTTTCGGTTTCGGGTTACGTAGCTGCTGTTGGAATTATTTATGATGCATGCATTGTTGGTTTGGGTTTCTTGTATAAATTGTTGCTTGGGGTCTCCTTCCTATACTTGTTGTGGGATGTTGGTTTAGGTTTTCCCTATTATATGTTGGATTGGGAAAGATTTCTTTGTTGTAGGAGATGTTTTGCTATTTGGATTAAAATTGTTGGTTGGGTATCTATTATGCATGATGGGGTTTAACTTGGTACTATGGGTGTTTTTGTTGGGAGCTTTTCGATATAAATTACATGCGGGTATATATTAGTTGGGAGTATTTCTATTTCGGGAATGACATCTCCATTAGCATGCCTGCAACGTTGATTTTGGGACTACGTCCACTATGCCATGCCTAGATGGTTTACAATTTATTTGTCGGTTTCGGTTTTTATTAGAGTACTCTGATACTCTCGATTTTTCGATATAAATCACAGACTCTATAATTGACAGACTCTAAAAGTGAGGATTTTGCTTTCTTTTTCAAGGTTTTGCTATATGTACATGTGCTATGGACAGTCTTCATGTGACCAAGTTGAAGCGTTATATATGTGCTTCTTCGCTACAGTATCTGTGAGATTTTTGATGTCGATAGTTTTGATGTAGCTAAAGTGTACTCTATATTGGATACTCTATATTTTTGAGAAGATGTATATAATGAAATGGAGAAATGTAGAATGGTAGCTAAAATACTCTATTTTGAGACAATAAATGGAGAATGGTACTTTATATTACATTTCAATGTTTTGTTGTGAATATGGTTCAAAGTGGTTGTTTTCGAATTGAATTGAGCAGCGTTTGGAATGAATAACATGCAGTATAGAGCATTATAAATGTGATACAACGACCATATACAGCGGTTTTTCATAACTATCCATAACGCTTTGAAAATAAACGTAGCAGAAATTCAACCTATTAATGACGGTTTCGGATGAATTATCTATAACGCTTTTAAAAACATTTATAACACCCGATTTCATAACGATTGGACTGAAAAAAAAGCGTCATGGTTTGCAATTAATGACGCTTTTTAGCCGTCATTAAAAGGTATTTTTTTGCAGTGATAACCCGATCCGTGAGATTTTCCTCTCGGTGGGCACAAACTTTTTTGCGTGACATGCAGCTTTCTAAAAAAAAGTATTACATGTTAAGAACCATATGTTTCATATATTAGTCCAAAAATTCTATGTCGCAGAACCGATGCCATAATATATTTATTTGTGGATATTTTATTTATCCATAGCTCCAACACATGGTTCCCTCCATGTAGTGTCCAATATGAACAAACTCGATTTCATAGAATTGGAAGTCTCTGAAAGAAACTACTTGAAATGGGTATAGGATATCAAGATCTATCTCACTGCTAAGAAAGTAAGAGCTACCAATGAGGCCAACAATAAAGCAAATATTTAAGCTGACAAAGATATCGCTATGATTTTTATCCGAAAGGACATGCTTGAAGCAATGAAAACGGAATGCCTCGCTGAAGATGATCCTAGGACTCTTTGGGTTGCTCTTAACGAATGTTTCGACCATCAAAAGCTAATTTACTTTCCTAAAGCAAGGCATAAATGACAAAACATTCGATTTTAGAACTTTAAGTCCGTGAATGAGTATAACTCTGAAGTGTGTTGAATCTGATCACTCCTTAAATTTTATAAGGAAGACTTGTTGAGACATATCTCCTCTAGAAGACTTACTATACTTTTCATGCCTCTAATATGCTCTTGCAGCAGCAATCTAGAAAGAGGAATTTTACCAATTAAGTATCAAAATTGGTTGCTATCATGTGAATTTCTGAACAAAACAACAATCTCCTATTGAAAAACATCAGGCTCATCCTATTAGCACGAATGCAATCTCCTTGCCTGAGCAAATACGAGATATTTGGGATGCCAAACCGACAAGGTCAAGATAGGGGTCGGGACAAGAGTAACCACGAGACAAATAGAATCAAGACCCACACAAGGAAAACTGTCACTCCCGTTTCTGTTATACGTATTTCAGTATGCATATACGGATTTCTAACATTTGTCAGGTGACCTATATTTGACTTGTCTTGCTTATGCCTTGTCTTTGTTTAATCTTGCCTTTGGATTGGTTCACCTTGGTTCAACTTGGCTTTGTTTGGTTTGATTTGGGTTCCGATGAGAGGGTTGATATAAAAACCAACTCCTCTCCCTCTCCTCCATTAATTTTATTTACTTCTTCATCTTCTTCTTCATTTACTCCTCCACCAACCCTAGGCAAGTGCAACTTGCTTCATGATGTATCTCAAATTTTATTGTTCCATTGTCTTCCTTGCTTGATTCTAAACATCTTTAGAACTTTGAATGTTTAGTTTTGATGGATATATTTTTGTAGATCTAAGTTTTAACTTTTTCTTGTTTTTTTCAATTTTAATCTCTAAAAACTTGGTATTTCTGAAAACAAATAGTTCCATGTTGTGGGAAACTCAATTCTACCTAATTTTCGCTTTTGAACCACTTGATTTCAATTTTGTTTGAGGAAGTTATGGCATTTTTCGTGTTCATGGGTTCCCGTACATCTTCGGTGATGCAGGGACGATGAACAGTACCGTTCGTGCGATTAGTTGGCAGCGTGCCTACACATCGTACATCCGCGCGTTGCGCACCTGCGCGATTCGTTGGCCGCGCACCTGTGCGCCATGCTCTCGCGCCCCGCGCTCTATAACCAGTTTTGCCCGCGCGCGAATGTCTGTTTTTGCCTGTTTAAGTATTTTGTAGCTCAAATCTTGAAAAACTTAAAACATGAAAAATGTAAATCTTTGTCTTGGCTTCAAAAATCTTTATGTCTTACTTTAACTGGAGTTCATATGCGACTGATAGTTTCAATCACAATTTTTGATATTTTTTGCATGTTTTCTGTACTTGTACTACTAAAATCTGCTCCATTAGCGACGTACATTTAGCGATGTTCGTAAAATATCGCTAAATTGTGCACATTAGCGACGTTTAATTGAAACGTCACTAACAGTCGCTACTAGCGACGAAAATAGCGACGTGATAACTGTCACGCCCCGCTCCCGTAGGAGCGATCGTCCTCGCTAAGGCGTGATGCCGCACGAGCCTAGATTGCGCTCGTGCAAGGCGTGTTCCATAACAGTCGATTTCAGCGGCTGCGACGGGGTCGTCGCACAGACGTCCCAAACAGAGACATTGAATAATAGCAGCAAAAATTAAGAACAAACACAAGTTATTCAAAGAAGCTCTTTATTGACATTGAAACAACGTTACATTGTGGGCGCAAGGCCAATATTACAATCACTCAAGCTCACTCTTTACAAGTTCACTCAGCTCTCTCTCATCTCTTAATTACAAGTCTTGATCTAGCGGAAGCTTCGAAAGACGACGTCCATACATTATGTCCCGTATAAGTCTTTAATCCATGCGGCCGCACGCTTCGAAATTGCCAAGGAACTCCATGCCTCGACGCGTCCAAGCGAGCTCCGCGCCACGAGCTTCTACCTGTGCCTGTACATGTAAACTATGTGGGTGTCAGTACTCAACTGTACTGGTGGAATGAGCTCCTCGTCCACCCATATAAACCCAACACGTTATTTTACTTTGTGCAACATAGTCCCTTCTTATCAATTGTCTTCCTAGTCTTGCCTTAGGATCAGTTTTATGACTGACGCCTTGCCTATTTTGTGTCTTTAGACCATCTCGTTCTTGCAACGACAACGTTAAGTCATACCTTGCCTCAAGACCCTTCTCGTGCCAATAACATTAACCTATCGAGTCGTGTTTGCCTTACGGCTTAAAATCAGAGACGCAACTACGCGATGAAGCTCCATTTTCCTTGTGACCGTGCTACAAACCCTTGCTGAGGCTGTGTCTCACAATTCAGTAAGACTTAACCATATCGCCGCCTCGCGGCCCTTGCCGCCTAGCGGCCCTTGCTACTTTGACCACCAACTGACCAAATCGAGACTTGTGAACTTAGTGTCACTTTACCGACTTGCCTTGCGGCGTTTCCTGACTTAAACTTGAACAACTCAAACCCAACTTTTGTAACTCACATGCCAACACTTGAGACTCGACGTCACATCTCGTGCTGAAGCACGATGCCTATGTTGAAACCCAATCTTAGGCCCAAACTTTGTGTTCTAACTGTACATACCTTCAACTCAACTCAATCCAAAGGCATACACGCGGATAGCCGCTATTTGCGGACACCTATATGAACTTGGCCACTGGCATCACAAGTTATACTTTGATGTATAGTTTTGTTAATCGGGATCCTTTCGACGCAAGTAGCAAGCTCCGTCGCAACTCCCCGCTTAACCTGTGCTGAAACCTTATGCACGACTATACCCTGTTTCCTCCTAGGCCGAGTCGGTCCTATGGCCCAGGGTTGCCGCTCGAGGATTCATCGCCCTTGTCGACAAGTTGTCAAATGACCATGCAAGACTCGACATAAACTTACGTCTCACACAGTCATTCCTCTACCAAAACCAAGACTTCTATCCTTGAGACCCCTCTGTAGAATCATGGAAAAGAATAAAGAAAGACCTATGCGGCTCCAACAGAAGGATCCCCATGCGGCTCAGAAGTCCATGCGGCTCAGGGGTCCATGCGGCTTGGATAGATCCATGCGGCTCAGAAAGAAGCCACGTGGCCTTCGACAGTTCTTCTCTACATTCGGCTGCATTTAATGCCCTGACGACTGCTCTGACAAATAACAGCTATGACAGCTCTGACATAAGGACGCAATAATGACTCTGCCATGATGGCGTGATCCTAGAAAAAAGGAGAAAATCTCCTTACAGCTGGCAAAATCTACCAAGTCTCGAGGCCACTCCATGTGGCTGCCCATCTGCATACGGCTGCCTGTCCATATCCCCATGCGGCTGCCTATCTACATGTGGCTGCCTATCTCCATGCGGCTGTCCATCTGCATGTGGCTGCCTATCTCCATGCGGCTGCCCATCTGCATACGGCTGCCCATCTCCATGCGGCTGTCCCTCTGCATGCGGCTGTCTATCCCCATGCGGCTGTCCATCCACGTGCGGCTGTCCATCCACGTGCAGCTGCCTATCCTCATGCGGCTGCATGTTTCATGCGGCTGAGAAGACCCCCCATATGCGGCTCGGCCAGGACAGTCCAGTTGAGACACGTGGCGCTCTTCGCTATAATTGAGACACATGGCAGTCTTATCTTCCCTGGAATTATGGGTGCTAATAAATCCTAACAAAATTTTTGTTGCGATCGTCATAATTGCCCAGATCAAATCAAATCAAGCAAATTGGACACGTGGCAGGCTATCACAAATTACGAATATTCAAGGCAATCAACATTTATTGCCCACAGAGATTTGATGCAATCACATTTGTTGCTCAAATTTATTATATTCAAGATGAATGGCCCAGATTAATTAATCCTTAACCGCCGACTTTTGAAGGAGGCAATCATTTGTAAACCCTAATGACCACACCCCCATTCCTATAAATAGCAAGGTGCCATTCCCTTACAGGCAGAGAGAGGCAGAGAGGAGAAAAAGCAAGGAGCAGCAGAAAAAGGGAGAGAGCACTACAGAGACATCCAGAGATCTAGCAATCAAGGCGCAAGAGAGTCTCCCCATACGTCCAAGAGCATTTCTTCACCAGAGCCAAGGCTACGTCCGATCGTCCAAGGAGTAAGACAGAGATGCCGTCGCTTTTCCGAGCCTCTACCGTCACCCCTCAGAAAAACTAAACAATTGTACTTAGATTACTGTACCTAGGCTTTCGTCCCTAGGCTTTCTTTGTATGAGCAAGTTTGTATTGTGAAGTAAAAGTCCAGTCCTCCGATATAATTGTTCTGTTCTTTTATAATCAATGGCAAACACGATGGCGACTCTGCTGGGGACAAACTTCTCCACGGCTGAGAAGTTGGTGACGCAATCAGATACAGCCAAACTTGGCTCCACACAACAGAAGATGGTCGTCCGCTTCGACCAACAGGCGTTTGAAGAAATGCTCTCCGACGGGAGCGCTGGCCCGGTCCAGAAGCGAACCCGCACAAAGAAGACTCACAGGGAGTGGAGGCCAAAATCATTTGCTCCTCCCCAAGCTCTGGACGAAGTACACTCTGCTGCCCAAGATGGCAAAGGCAACTCTCATGCGGCCCTACTACAAGCCATAGAGGACTCTGCTGTCCCCAAGTCCAGCAGAGAAAAGCACTACGATATTGGACTTGCAGGGATAAAGAGTATTTCTATGTGCTCCAGGAAGAAGCCGAACATTCATGCGGCCAAGATTGCCAGCCGCATGTACGATGTTCATGCGGCCGAAACTGCCAGCCAGATGCAGAATACCCATACGGCCAAGATTTTTAGCCGTATGAAGAATACTTATGCGGTCGAGACTTCCAGCCGCATGAAGAAAGCCCATGCGGCTACGATTGCCAGCCGCATGAAGACTGTTGATTCCAGTCGCATGCTGTCTGTTCCACGCGGCTCAGGCTCAGTCTTCGATCGCTTCTCCTATGGTTCTGATCTCTCATGCTCCTGAAAAAATATGTCTGACTCTCTGCAACATCACTTAGACTCTTCCTACTATGTGCCCTCACGCACTAGAGTGAAGAAGTCTAGGGCAGCACGAGCTTGGCGAACTCAGTCCGCTGTCCCGACCTCTGACCATCCGAGCGCTCTACATACTGTTATGCGGGCCTCTGATGGAAAGTTATACAGAATCACTCGAATCCAGCCCCCCGAAAATGGATAGAGTAGTTCCCAAAAGTCTCCCAAAACCAAGGGAGCAAACATGGTCGTTCCAGACCCATCTGACTTGCGTGAGGTTATCCTCCACAAGCACAAGGGAAGAGAAGAGGCCTCGGTGTACAAAGAGTCCTCCCACGGACATCACTGCACCCAAGTTATTGTCAACTGCTGTTACAACAACGCGACAGTACGAGAAGGCCGGCAGTCCGTCTTCCAAAGATTACAACAGCCGAGCTCAGGGGATGAGTCTTCCGTCGTCTCTTGCAACTCCACTCAGAAAATCCCCGCCGATGGGAGAGGAAAGAAGATAAATGTTTCCAGCCCGAAGATTTCAACCACTGTGACTAAGAAACTGTCGTCTAAACGGCCGTCCACCACCGGAGTTTTCCAAGGAACCCGTTCAAAGACAAAATCTGCTACAGTGGGAGATTCATCATCCGCATTACTGGGGGTCGTTGGAACTGGGGGTAGCACTCCTCCGAACATCCACGACAATCCGATGTTCCAAGGAGACGAGCTCGGGGAAACAACTCCCCATCAGATACAGCAAGTGCCGATGTCCCCGAGGACGTCCACGACTCTCAAGATGAAGCAAGCTCTGAAGCTGGAGGTACTATTCCTTCTGAGTCCGAACCAGAGGAGAACATCCCTACATACCACGATGACTTCTCGGTACGGGGGTATGATTCGGAGGGCACGTCCTCCATCGTCCCTTCCACTTCTACTCACGTGAGGACGGCATTCATGACAAACGACGGACAAGATGGTCCCAGTGATCGCCAACGCATCGATACTCTGGAGGCCATACTGCACACTTTGGTCAAATCAGTGGACGAGATCAAAGCAGCCCTCCCTACTCTGTAAGGAGGGACAGCTGGCCAAACAAACTTGGGCCCCGCGGTCAATGCGGACTCGAACTCAGTGGCACCGAACCCGGGCAACAATCCTCCTGAAACGACGGCTCCTACCGCTGCAGACGAGGCTAGGGAGGCAAGAAGAGAGGTCCAGGAGCTCCGGGCCATGTTCTATGCCCGAGAAAACTGCCAAGATCTCAGGATACGACAACCATATCCCACTGTATGGAGAGATGTTCCCTTCCCACCAAAGTATAAACCATTCCACATCAATCCATATGATGGGAAGACCTCCGCAAGTCGGTACATCACTTACTTCGAGGTCACCACCGACCATCTGCCCCATGACGATGCCATCCTTACACGATTATTCATCGGGCATTGGAAGGGGTCGCCTTCGACTGGTACCGTAACCTGCCAGACAACTGCATCCACTCTTTCACCAGCTTCAACCGCATATTCTTGGAAAGATTCTACGAAGTAGGACAGGACGTCATAATGTCCACCCTCATGGACGTCGTTCAAGGAAAGAAGGAGCTGACAAGGAACTATATTGAGCGGTTTCGCCAAACCGCAATGAAGTTGTCGTCCGGTAATCCGGATTCCTCCTTAATTGAAATTTGCCAAAAGAGACTGCTTCCAACAATCAGCCTCTGGATGGGCGAAAGTCAATTTAAGGATTGGAAGACGTTTATCATCAGTGCCACTAGCGCCGAAGATAGGTTGAAGAAGGCCCGCCAATTGGGATTGCACATCTCGGGAAGAGGACAAGGGCAAGCGCCCGAATACCAACAACAACGGTGGTAACGCCTCTAACAATCAGGACAAGAAGGGCAAGCAGGCTATGGTAGCTGATACAGCCCAGAAACCTGAGTCAAAACCGGCAGACAAGCAATGGCCGCAAATGACCTACTCCTTCGAAGACGGCCATGTCAAGCACATTTTGGATATGCTCATACAAGGAGATAGAATTCAGCTCCCTCCACCAAGACGGAACCTCGACCGACAAAAATGGAGAGCCAAAAGTACTGCCATTACCATCGCTACGTCCACCAGGCTACACACGACTGCTACCAACTAAAGCGATACATCCAACATCTCATCGATTCGAACGCTCTGGTCATTGATTTCGAAGAGGTAACCGTGGCAGCCAATATGGTGTCAGTACAATTCGGCAGTTTCCCTCCAACGGAGGCTCAAGACGGCGTGATACCCATCCCTCGGGTGACATGGAGATTGCTAATCTTCCACCTCCTCGAGATCAGACTGCTGGTCTAGTGCCCCTCACCACATCACAAGGAGAGGTCATGTGGGTCCATCCAGACTTGGTATCTGAAGTGACTCAGTCCACACCACCCTCCATTGGCAAGAAAATGGGAAAGTCAGATCCTGCCACACAATCTCGGTGGAAGTCGAGGAAGCTGCAGCTGTCGTCACACGATCTGGTGCTCAATCTCTGCCTACACCAGATAACTCGACTGAAGAACATCAGCCGGCTACTGCTGACGCTCCGGGACCTTCTCAACCTCCGACGATCGACAAGCCTAGGCCGAAGGAGACCCGCTTTGACAAATCCCTCCGAAAAGAGGTATCTTATGGGCTGGAAAGGCCCTACAACTTTGACATTCTGGCACAATTGGCCAACACACCGGCCAAATTGTCATTATATGAGCTCCTGAGACTCTCCAAGGATGTTCGCGCGGCTCTGAATGATGCACTCCAGAATGCCGACGCATATCTGGCTCAGGTCAACCTCACGGAGAGAGCCTGCCTGCAAATCTCCAAGACAGCGCTTGCACAGGAGCGATGCCCAACATTGTCTTCACACCGCAGGATATGCTCATCAAAACCAATCTGCATGATCGTCCGTTATATTACACTGGATACATCGGTGACGTAAAGGTAGATCGAATGCACATTGATCCTGGTTCTTCCATAAGCAACATCCCGAAGGGTATGTTATATCATCTCCGCATTCCTATGCATCGCCTGACGCCAACAAGCACCGCCATCTGCGGTTTCAATTTGGACAGGAGCTACCCGATTGGAAAGATTCGCTTGAAGTGCCAAATCGGCGATCTTCAGTCAGAAGTGACCTGTTACGTCATAGATGCGGACACTTCCTACAATATCCTCCTAGGGCGCCCTTGGATTCACGATTACATGATCGTGCCTTCCACGCTGTAACAGTGCTTCAAGTATGTCGAATACGACTTCGAGACAGAATTTGCCGACATCGATCCCTTCAAAGGGGTCGAATCCTACTACTCAGACTCCTGCTTATACGAAAAGTCGAAGAGGCACCTTGGCGAGAGGATGTACAAACTCGAACTGAGATAGCCACAGGATCAGAAGAACCTCTGACGATCCACCTCCAAGCTCGCAAACCTGGCAAGACCGTACCCCTTACGCCGCTCTGCGTAAGGATGCAATCAGCCTCTCGGCACAAGAGAGGCAATAATAATCCGGCTGCCATGGTCCGGCCAAGCGCCAAGACCCACAACGGAGCCACTGACAATCAGACTGCCTAGAGTCGGCCAGCCACAAATGGAGAAGCTCAATCCCTCCGATAAGCCAATGACGATACGTCTTCCCAAGAAGAATCGTCACCCCGATGTAAAGTCGAGGGCTTCTAGCGAGCCAACAACTCCCTGCCCAGTATCGAGTACCAAACTGGAGGTCGCTAGTTTGCCAATGACTCCACGTTCTGCTCCACCAGTAGATCCCCTAATGATCAAGTTGCCCAAGTCATCCTCGCAGTCTTCATTTATATAGGGGGTGGCCGAAGAAGAACCAGAACTGGCCAAATATGTGGCTGCCCACACTGATGTTCCATCCGCAGATGATGTAATCCCGTTAGAAAAGATATCTTACTTCATCAATAAAGGGCTATCTTTGAACTACA